>JAEHOF010000339.1:191-14700 GCA_018257905.1 Gillenia trifoliata | reverse complement strand
TTGAATTGAAGTCAAGTTTGTTGCATCACATTCCAAAATACCATGGGTTGTCTATGGAAGATCCAAACAAGCATCTTAAGGAGTTCGAAGTGGTGTGTTCAAGCATGACACCCATCAATGTTGATGGGAACATTTTGATGATGAAGGCCTTTCCATTCTCTCTTTTGGAAAAGGCTAAAGATTGGCTATATGAATTGGCACCTGGAACTGTTACATCTTGGGAAAGCATGAAAAGAGCGTTTTTAGAGAAATTCTTCCCAACGTCAAGAGTCATTCTTTTGAGGAAGAAAATCAGTGGCATTCAACAAAATCATGGGGAGTCGTTTCCAGCCTACTATGAGCGTTTTAAGGCGTTAGTTGCATCTTGTCCACAACATCAAATGAAAGAAGAACTTCTACTTCAATACTTCTACGAATGACTTCTTCCAATAGAGAGACAAATGCCTGATGCTTCAGCGGGAGGTGCTTTGGTTGATAAAACACCGGTGGTTGCCAAGATCTTAATTGCAAACCGAGCCTTGAATGCACAACAATATGAAGGTGTTGGACAAAGAGACACCCCACGGCAGCAAGTGAATGAGGTAAGTTCTGTTTCCGATTTGCAATCTCAAATAGCTAACCTCACTATTATGGTGTCACAGATGGCTGAAGGAATGAAGGTGCAAGGACCAAGTATATGTGGCGTGTGCTCCATGCAAGGACATCCTTCCGATCAATGTCCTCAATTGATAGAGAATGGGGAATGGGAAACTGCCAACGCCATTGGATATCAAGGCCAAAATCAGCCAAGGAATGATCCATACTCAAACACGTACAATCCGGGCTGCAGAGATCACCCAAATTTCAAGTGGAGGGAGCCTCAACAATCTCCTCAACAAGGTGGATTTAGACATCAACCCCCTGGGATATATCAAAGGCCATTCGTACCAACACAACCTCTCCCACAATCTGCCCAACAACATTCAGGTTCACCCTTTGATAATGATAAAGCTCTTCAATCACTAACAAAAGAGGTGGGCGACTTAAAGAAGCAAATAGGACAGATTTCAGAGTTCCTAGGACAGTTTAGAGAACAAGGCAAACTACCTAGTTCAACAGTTGTGAATCCAAAGGGAGGATTTGAAACCGCCAAGGCCATTACATTGAGAAGTGGAAAGGAGCTTGGAAATCACCCTACATCATCCAAACAAGGCTTGAACGAGGATGAGAAGATGCTGTAGAAAGAGGAACAGGAAGCAAAACCCACGGCAAAGGAAGACCAACCTTTGCCGCAGCCCCTTAAGGCTTCCAAAACGTCCCAAACCACTAAGGTGAGTCCAAATTCGAATTTGTCCAATTCTATTCCCCTCGCAGGTTTATGCAATCAAAGAAGGAGGAGGCAGAGACGGATATTCTTGACACATTCAGAAAAGTGCAAGTCAATATACCTCTTCTTGATGCAATTAAGCAAGTTCCAAGGTATGCAAAGTTTTTAAAAGAACTTTGTACAACCAAGAGGAGAATGTCAAACAAGGAGGTGGTCCAGGTAAGTGAGAATGTTTCCGCTATTTTACAAAGAAAATTACCCCCTAAATGCAAAGATCCGGGTAGTTTTACCATTCCTTGTGTTATTGGCAATCCAAAATTCGAGCATGCTATGTTAGATTTAGGGGCTTCAATTAATGTCATGCCATACTCAATTTATGTGTCACATCCCGATCCCGGACAAGCCATGTTACAACCCGTCCCAAAATTTATGTGAAATGACCAAAATACCCCTAGGGTCAATGTTGACTTTTGTTGACTTTTCGTGACGACTTGTGAAAAATTATTCTCGATGTACTCGTCGACACGAACGCGTGGGCCCAAGCGGAACTCAATTCGGAGTTCAAACGAACGTTTTACGAAGCTTTAAAGTGTAGGGGCATTTTGGTAATTTTCCACTCCGTGTGTGGGAATTAGGGTTTTGGGCTGATTGCACAGCAGCCAACCCTCCCCCATTTGCTGCACGTCACTTTTCCTCTCTTCCTCTCTTTCTCTCCCATTTTCTCTCTAAACCAAAAACTTCACCGAAACCCTAATCTTGAACGAATCCCAAAACCACCAAACCAACGCCCAAAAATCATACCAGAGTGTTCCTCTCGTCATTGTGGACGAGACTGTGATTTTGGAATCATCAAACTCGAACCCAATCGTTCAAACCGACGTCGGAACGGTTTCGGAAACTAACCGTCAAATTCCTGTGCAATCCAGACCAAGGTAAGCCTCGAGACCATTACCATTGGCTTGTTGGATTGAGTAGGTTCAATTTGATATAAAGTACGTCAAATTTGGTGCAGTATTGAAGGAAGGGTGGTTTCGATTAGTCTTAGAACCGAACTAGATCCGTTAAGCAGAAAAGTTCGGGAGGATTTCTATCTAGAAGCAGAGGCAAGTGTTGAATCTCTGCAAAATTTTCGGGATACGAAAATTTCGGTTCGGTTTGGTATTGAAATCCCCAGCTCCTGTTGGAGGTATTGAGCAGCGCAACATTGCGTGAGCCATATCTTGGGACCATCTTAGCATCTGGCGAGTTTAGTCAATCTGAGTCCATCGGTTTACCAAACTCACCATTTTCTACAAGTGGCGATTGCACATTTTTGCAGTGAAAAACATTCAGTAGGCACATAGTTTCGACTTCATAACCAAAGAAAAAGTGGTTTTCCTTGACGATTAAATCTACGTCCTTGCCAGTGTGTAGTTTCGGAATTTATTTGTCAAATGAGAAACATGTTACGGGAACACGATTCTTACCCATTCAATCATGAATTTGGTCCTTCCCTTCCCAGAATTAGACGAAATTTACACTTTCCAATTAATAGCTCCGGCCGGGAATTTGAATGAATGATTTGAATGAATGAATCAACAAATTTACTGTATGAGAATATGGATTAAAATATTTAACTGCAGGTTCGAAGTTGTCTTACCCATGGATGAATCTTTAGTGGGGGAAATCACCCTTAAGCCACTCGGCGGATATGAAGTTACGAGCTTGAGAAGCAGTCAAACCAAGTATTAGGTTGTTATAGAAATAAGTGAAAAGGCAAGGCGAAATACATCTTCACAGTACCCAACGAGTTAGAGATGTTGCGGTGGCACACCGGAAAGGATGTCTCTATCGAATGGCCTAGTCGGATTGGGATTAGAACAATGTAGGAATAAGTACCAATTCGTCCGAACCCGTGCAGGAACTTTCAGTATTTTCGGTATCGGGGACCGGGAAATAATCGGGTATTTGAAGTTTCGGGAGTTTCGGTATTAGTTCGTACCGGTTCGGTTTCGGTATTTGAGGTACAAATTCCCGGCCACAGTATTGAAGGAGAACGGAATTAGGGTTTCAGAAGCTTTAGGCCATCTCAGGCCACTTTTCTGGCCTGATAGGTATAAATATTCTGCTCCTCAATACCTTCAATTTGATATATAGCATCAATTTTGGACAAAAAATGAAGAAGATATGAATTTTTTAAGTTTTTGGGACATAATCGGTATTTAATTTCCAGTTAGGCGGAACCGGCGGCGGACGGCGGCTAGGCAAGAGAAACTCCGGCGGCCAGAGCAAGAGGAAAGGAGGGAATATTCCGTTAACGGTAACGGAATATTCCTAACGGCGAAAGAATATTGATGAAAAGGAACATATTAGATTAACTTTGTGATGTTGTGACGTGTGCAGTGGTGACATCGGCGGCGCGTGGGTGGCGTCGGCGGGCAGCCGTGGGGCGCGTGGCGCGCGTGGGGGACACGCGCCCGGCGCGTGGGACACGATGCCGGCGCGTGGCGACACGTGCCCGGCGCGTGGTGATACGTACCCAGCGCGTGAAGCCACTGTGGCGCGTAGAAATGGTGCCCCAGGCGTGGGGGTGCGTCGGGGTTTCCGGCGCGTGCGGCGCGTGCTTAGGCGCAGCGTGCGGCGCGTGAGACCACTTCCGGCGCGTGGAGTGGTTTTCGGCATTCCGTAGCGTCTGTGCCTGGCCAGCAGCGGCCGTGGCCAGTGGGCAGCCGGTAGGGTTTCGAACTCCTGGCGGCTCGTTTTTCGAGCCCGTTTCGCTAATAGTATTATTTTAGGGTATTTTCTATTGGGCCTATTTTAATTTATTTTAGGGAAAGTCTAATTTGTTCCTAACCATTCAAAATAAGTGAGTACCGACTCCGCACACCGGGAGGGCAACACCGAGGGAGATTTCACTCCCGATCACCTGTGAGTGGACTTTTGCTTTCTTCAATGGTTTCTATGATTTAAAATGCTTATGATTTTGATTTTATATGGTTTTAAAGTGGCTTTTAAAGCATCTTTACTTATATATATTTATTTATAAATATATATACTTGTTGATTATTATTTGGGCAACCTTAATTGCTATATTTATAGTATATGTATATTGGAAAGTGGAATTTTTTGGCGAGTTGGGATTATTTATCAAGCATGATAATATGTTGTGAAATGGGTTATACTTTGATATCGCTTTCGCATAAATATTAAATGATATTTTATTATATGGTTTTGTGGGAAATATTAATTATACAATACTTGATATTTGGGAATATGAATGGGATTTTGGCTCCTATATCTATACACATGAGTATGTATGTATGTTTTCAAACACACTAGGTATGCTTTCACTACGTTGTAGTACCGTTCTCATGGCCATAGGACAGTTCTCACATGTATGGGTCACACGCACTGTACTCCAGGGGTATTGTCCGGTAAATACCTTAGTGCAAGCTTGTCTTACGTTTGTTGTTGTTTATGGGGAAAAGGCCCCACTACGTAAGGACTCGGGTGTGACGCGCTGCGGCGCCAGGACTTACATGTGTGTGGTACTAGGAGTACAAATTATTGGATAACGTATTGGACTTGTACGGTGATTGAGAGGCTGTTCCTCAACCCGTACATGGGTGATCGCGCATATACCCTGTGTTGGTTTTTCCCGTATTATATTATGTTTAAATTATGAAATGTGGTTTATGAATATTATACATTTGATATGTTTCAGTATACTCATAAAGTACCTTTTGAACTATAGTATGATAGTATGTTTTTACGATTATACTGGATTTCCAAATAGGGGGTTAATATGTTGAAAAGAGAAAGGTTTTGCGAAAACTTTGATTTTTGTCCACTCACACTTTTGTTTTTGCGCCCCCTTCAGGACATAGTGAGATAGCATCTGGCGAGGTCGAGACTTCTACGTGGCAGCTCTGATCTTTCATCCCGACCATGTAGGGATTCTTCTTTCTTCCAGTTTCTATAATAATACCCATCCCTGTTATGGATAGAGATTCTAGGAACTCAGTTTATTATTTATTTCCGCTGTTTCAAATTAGTACGCTTTGAACCATATGCATATTGACATTGAATTCCGCAACGTTTATTACAATTTAATTTCGTTTCTACCAAGTGTTGTCATGCATTTAATGGCTTCGTCACTTACGAGTGTCGGCCAGCACGCCCGCGTTCGGTATCCACGTGGGTATCGAGGGTGGGGTGTGTCAAGCCAGGTGTCGGAAGGTGATGGCCGACACGCGTTAGCATGACGAAAGCCAAATAGAAATTTTAAGAATGAATAGTAAGAACAGAGTGCGGAAGAATTGTTATAATACACAGCGAGTAGAGTGAGGGATACAAATTTACACAAACGTAGAAACAACCCTACATTTGTCATACCACCGCGGCTCGACGTCACAAGCTCCCAGCCAACTAACCTGGAGGGGCGCAAAACATAAAACGGTGAGTGGGTCAAAAAGCAAAGTTTGATAAAACCGTTGTTTTCAAAAGTCTAGTAACCCCTCGTTTGAAAACAAGTATAGTTTGAGAAAATACGTCATGCCCGTAGGCATAAACCTCAAAATACTATCATTTAAAACATTCGGGTACTCCCCGATAACAATTTATTGACATGCTCACCCATATGTAAACACACAAGTCCAAGTGGCTAAACCACAAGAAACAGGCTAGGTATAAAAGTAATACGCTGAGTACTACAATGACGCGAGTCTAACGCTAAGCGCTGGTGCACAAAGTGCAGTCACACAAGTTCGAGTTGCCTAGTGCAACCTAGAACAGGCTAGTACCTACAATGGATCCAAAGCTGCGTAACGGTACTGGTAGTGACTACTCCAAACGTCAAGGCTAGTCCTGGCCACAAGACTGAGTACTAATACCTGGGGTGTTATACATCTATTGATGAGCAACAATATAAAACATGTATGGCAATATAGTACGAATGTTCTACCTCCAACAAACGTAATGATATGCAACTACGCTAACAGTTAAAGAAAGCGTTGAAAAACCATACGTATATATATACATTTATCAAACAAAGACCCACTCACTCACCTGTAGGTAGCCGGGTTGAAGTACCCCGTCCTGGGTAGCCCCGGTAGTCCTCTGGATAGGCCCCACCTATATGAGATATCACCAGTACAATGATTAAACTCATAAAGGTAACGAATTAACGAATTAATTAAACCTATCCCTTGCTTTCTCAATTTGGAGGTCCAAAACACCTCAAAAATGATCATGCGTACTACCCCGAGGTAGTACACGTCGTCACGAGTCGCCCCGTGAAAGCAGATTCGAAAAAGGACCTCCCACGCGCCATCACGCACGGCTGGAAGGTGCGGAGCTCGGCTCCACGCGCGAGCCGGTCAACGCGAGCCGGTCAGCCGGTCAACCCGGTTCGGTCAATGCTGACGTCACTGCTGACGTAAGCAAGGCCGGTCTGAACCGGTCTACTGACGTCAGCAAGGCCGGTCCAACCCGGTCCGATGATGTTAGCGACGGTCATCCCTACCAGAATTCCGGTCGCCGGAATCTGGAAATTTGGCCGGATTCTTGGTAAAACTTCAGAGCTTCATAACTTCTTCGTTTTAAGTCCAAATTGGATGATTCAAGTACCAAAATGAAGCTAGAGATGAGGGGAACAAGAGTTTACCATTTTGGGGACCAAAAACTGGCCAGAAGTGGCCTGAAAATGGGGAAGAAGATTCGGCCAAAAATGAGCTTCTCCGTTCACGGTGCCATTTCGACTTCCAAGCCTTGGGTTGGGTTCCCAAGGTCTCCAGAGATGATTTGGTGATGAGTTTGGGCTCCATTGAGCTCCAAAAAGCCAAGTTCGAAGTCGGAGAAATTCACTTCGACGGTGAGGAATTTCCAGAAATCTGGGAAATGGTTTCTTGGGCCTCAGGGTTTCAAAGTCACCTCCAGTGATTGGATTTGAGCACCAAAGAACAAATGGGGGATTGTTGCACGAAGAAAAACCGAGAAGAACCAAGAAGAAAGCCACGGGGTGGCTTTATCAAATCACCTGGGCTTTGGGTTTGTCCAGGTTTCTGGACACCCACGAGGCAGCAGAGTTCCAGGTGAGGATCAACAGGTTTTGGGTTCGATTTGGTGAAGAATGGTGTTGTCAAAGTGGCCAGGATTGGCCACGGCAAGGTTTGAAGTTTGCAGAAAACAAAGGGAAGAAGAAGAAGATGTGGCTCGACCACAAAGAGCCAAAACCAGACAAGAATCCCAGGTTTCCAGGGATTGGCCACAGGCCTGCAGGCAATTGGGCCCCAGCCCAAACAAGCCAAAACTGCCCAATTTGAAATACGGGAAACGCCGAAAATCGACGTCCGTAAAATATTCGTTTGGAATCCGAACGACGTACGGCTCGCGTCTACGAATTCGTATCGACGAGCACGTCAAGAAAATACAAGTGGAAGTGTCGTACGAGTTACGACGCAAAAGTCAACCGAAAGGTCAACCAAGGGCAAAATCGTCATTTTGCACCTCCGGGAATAAAATAAAATAAATTTTGAACGGGATGTTACATTATGCATCTATGAACTTAGGAGAGCTTAAAAACAATGGTGTTATCATTCAATTAGCCGATCGTTCTAACGCATATCCAAAAGGGGTTTTGGAAGATGTTTTGGTGCAGGTAGATCATTTGGTATTCCCTGCTGATTTCTATGTGTTGGAGATGGAGGAATCGGCCCATGCTACACCATTGCCAATCTTGCTGGGGCGACCCTTCATGAAAATAGCAAGAACAAAGATTGATGTGTTCAAAGGGACATTGTCCATGGAATTTGATGGGGAAGTTATTGATTTTAATATTTCTGAAGCCATGAAGTACCCTCTTGATGATCATTCATGTTTTTCTATTGATATTTTGGATTCTTTGGCGCAGGAATTTCTTGACACTTTGGACCGCGAGGCCCTTGAAACAGCCATCACACAAGGAATTGCAAGCACAAACAAAAGGGCAGATTTGGAGCAAACCCACGGCAACAAAGAGGACCCCCATGCCGTGCCCTTGTGTGAAGAAGTAGTTTTATGGTGGCTGCCCTTGAATCAATGCCACAACAGATTGGTAAATCTTCAAATCCAATTTCAATTCCTGTTTCTACTAACAAGTTGCTGCCTTCAGTGATTTAGGCCCCAACACTTGAAGTATGTCTTCTTGGGAGAAAAAGAAACGCTGCCCGTCATTGTTTCTTCGTTACTCACTGTATTGGAGGAAGAGAAATTGATTCGAGTGTTAAAAGAGCATAAAACAGCCATAGGATGGACCTTGGCTGATATCAAGGGAATAAGCCCTACAACATTCATGCATCACATACTTTTGGAGGAGGGAGCTAAACCATCTAGAGAGGCTCAATGCCGACTCAACCCTCCAATGATGGAAGTTGTGAAGAAGGAGATCATCAAACTCCTTGATTGTGGAGTGATCTACCCCATCTCCGATAGTCGTTGGATTTCACATATTCAAGTCGTCCCCAAGAAATCTGGAGTCACAGTTGTAAAGAATAAGGAGGACGAGCTTGTGCCTACCCGTGTTGTAACCGGATGGCGAGTTTGCACCGACTATAGGAAGATCAACGCCACCACAAGAAAGGATCACTTTCCACTGCCATTCATTGATCAAATGCTTGAAAGGTTAGCTGGTCATTCTTTCTATTGCTTTCTTGATGGTTATTCGGGATACAATCAGATTGTTATAGCTCCGGATGATCAAGAAAAGACCACTTTTACTTGTCCATTCGGTACATTTGCTTATCGTCGAATGCCATTTGGTTTATGCAATGCACCAGCCACATTTCAGAGATGTATGGTAAGTATCTTTTCAGATTTTGTTGAGAAATTATTGAGGTCTTCATGGACGATTTTAGTGTCTTTGGTGATTCATTTGATGATTGTTTAGCTAATCTCACATTAATCTTGAAACGATGCACTGAAACCAACCTTGTTTTAAATTGGGAAAAATGTCACTTTATGGTAAAACAAGGTATAGTTTTAGGTCATATTGTTTCAGAAAGGGGAATTGAGGTTGATAAATCGAAAATAGATCTTGTACGCTACTTACCCTCTCCCACTTCGGTGAGAGAGGTTCGTTCTTTTCTTGGACATGCAGGATTTTATAAGCGATTCATCAAAGATTTTTCGAAGATTTCACAGCCCCTATGCCGACTCTTGCAGAAGGAAGTGCCATTTAAGTTCAATGATGAGTGTGAGAAGGCCTTCAATCACCTCAAAGAGATGTTAACTTCGGCCCCCATCATAGTTCCACCAAATTGGAGTCTTCCCTTTGAGCTCATGTGCGATGCCTCAGATTATGCAATTGGGGCTGTTTTGGGACAAAGAAAGAACAAGCAGCCGCATGTCATCTATTATGCATCCCAGACTCTAAATGATACTCAATTGAACTACTCCACCACTGAAAAAGAACTCCTTGCTGTTGTATTTGCTTTAGATAAATTTCGTTCATATTTAATTGGTACTAAAGTTATTGTTTACTCTGACCATGCAGCATTGAAGTACTTGCTAATGAAGAAGGAGGCAAAACCAAGGCTTATTTGCTGGATGCTTCTTCTCCAAGAGTTCGATATCGAAATCCGGGACAAGAAGGGAAGTGAGAATGTGGTGGCTGACCATTTGAGTTGTTTGGTACATAATGAGGAGCCATTACCTATCCCAGAAGCATTCCCAGACGAGCAGCTGCTGTCCCTTGAGGTAAGTGAGCCATGGTATGCTGATTTAGTGAATTATTTGGTGTCTAAACAAGTTCCAAGCACCCTTAATAAGCACCAACGTGATAAACTTAAAAAGGATGCAAGGTTTTATGTTTGGGATGACCCATATTTGTGGAAATATTGCTCTGATCAGATTCTTCGTAGGTGTGTTCATGAATATGAAATTAACTCAATCTTAAATTTCTGTCACACTTATGCATGTGGGGGTCATTTTGGCACTCAAAGAACAACACTTAAGGTTCTTAAATGTGGTTTTTATTGGCCTACTATTTTTAAGGATGCTAGAATGTTTTGTTTAACATGTGATCGCTGTCAAAGAACCGGCAACATTGGTTCCAAAGATCAAATGCCGCAGGCCCTTATTTTTTGTGTCGAAATCTTTGATGTTTGGGGCATTGATTTCATGGGTCCCTTTCCTTCATCTCATGGTTTTGTTTATCTTTTACTTGCGGTTGATTATGTGTCAAAATGGGTGGAAGCAAAAGCCACCCGTACTAATGATTCCAAAGTGGTTGCAGATTTTGTTAGAACTAACATATTTGCAAGGTTTGGCATGCCGCGAGTACTTATCAGTGATGGAGGATCACACTTTTGCAATCGAACCATCGAGGCGCTGCTCAAGAAGTACAATGTCACGCATAAGGTTTCAACACCTTATCATCCTCAAACAAGTGGCCAAGCCGAAGTTTCAAATAGAGAAATCAAGCAGATTTTGGAGAAGACCGTTGGTCCAACAAGGAAGGATTGGAGTTTGCGCTTGAATGATGCACTGTGGGCATATCGCACAGCCTACAAAACACCAATTGGGATGTCTCCATTTCGGCTCATCTATGGGAAACCATGCCATCTTCCGGTTGAATTGGAGCACAAAGCGCATTGGGCAGTCAAGAAGTTCAACATGGACATAGATGCCGCTGGAATTCATAGGAAGCTTCAATTGAATGAGCTTGAGGAGATTAGGAATGAAGCTTATGAGAATGCTCGCATTTACAAGGAGAAAACAAAAGCATTCCATGACAAGATGATTCGTGGCAAGACATTCTCAAATGGGCAGAAAGTTTTACTTTTCAATTCCCGCCTTAAATTGTTTCTAGGTAAGTTGCGTTCTAGATGGATTGGCCCTTTTGTTGTTACTAATGTTTTTCCTTATGGTGCAGTCCAAGTGCAAAGTTTGAAAACGGGCCAAGAATTCAAAGTGAATGGACACCGTTTGAAGCATTACTATGACAATTTCGTGGAGCACAATGTGGAGGACATACCCCTCCAGGTCATGGGCTCCAATGAAGCTTAAAGGGAGGTATCGTCCGGCTGGAAGACGTTAAAGCAAGCGCTTCTTGGGAGGCAACCCATGCAAATAAAGAAGACCTAGGACCCTCCGGCTTCAAAAACCAGATTTGCGTTCCTTAAACCCTACTCTTTATTGCTTTTACTTTGCCATAATTGTCATGTTTGTTAGTTGTGTTGTTTGCTTGTTGTTTATGAGTCTATGGTTGAAACATTGAGCACAATGTTTGATTTAAGTGTGGGGGGGGTAAACAGATTGTTTTTCATGATTTTCATACCCTATTTTCGGATTTTTACCACCTATCACTTATAAAAGTTGTTACTCACTGTTTTTAAATGTTTTTAGTGTGTTTTCAAGTGTCTTTATGTCATATAACAAAAAAAGAAGAAAAATACCCAAAAAGAGTTGTTTTTAGAGTCGTTTTTGTGTGTTTGTGTCTTAGGGTACCTTCCAACACAATGATGAGGATTTGGTTTTTAAGTGCATGACTGTTAAAGAAAGTTACAAACATGGATG
The DNA here is from genome assembly GCA_018257905.1 of Gillenia trifoliata. Lineage (NCBI taxonomy): Eukaryota > Viridiplantae > Streptophyta > Magnoliopsida > Rosales > Rosaceae > Gillenia > Gillenia trifoliata. The sequence continues at coordinate 2,861 of JAEHOF010000339.1, read as the reverse complement.
GAAGTTTGATATACTCTTTGGTTTATGCTTAGTTGTAGTTGTCATTTACGAAGTCACATGTAATCATAAAAATAAAAAAAATAAAAAATCAGTTTTGTAACATGCTTGAAGGAAGAAACTCAAACTAACGCTACAACCCTGTGAGACTTGAGCCTAATCCTTGTTTGGAGAGTATTAATCTGTGAATTTTGTGTGTTCTAAAGTCGTTGCATGATCTCATTATTCTTTGCTTGGTTGCTACTTAGACTGCTTCATCATTATTAGTTCCAAATGCTAGAACTCATGCCATCTTCGTTCAAAGCGTTAAAAATTGGTTGCATAACAATATAACAAGATGAAGGTGTCTAGATAACCACCATAGCCAAATAGCCTTTTTCCCATATATATACACTGTAGGTTTAACCCCTTTGAAGCTTATAAGCCTGTTTTCTTTGTTAACCCACATTATCCCTACCTAGCCTAGTATAGGAAAATCCATACCCTTTTCTTAAAGAATAGTGGAGCATAACTTATTGGGAATTTCGTTTGACCTATGGTTAGTAAAGAACAAGTGTGGGGGAGAGGTAGTTTGTTTTATTTGTTCGTGTATTCAGTTCTGTCCATCAGAAAAAAAAAAACAGAAAAGAATCGAAAAAAGAGAAAGAAAAAGAAAAGAAAATATGTGATTTAGTTTGTTTTTGTAAGTATGGAGTGTTGAAGAAGGGTCCATAATGTGAAACTTGGCCCTATATAGTGTTTATCTCTCCTCTTCGTTTTATCAGTTTGGTTTTGAGGTCATAAGTTGGAATCAAGGACTTAACATCATCATATTCGCTCTACTATCTCTTTAAGAACTTTGTTTATCCATATCCTTTCTTTGTTAGCCCTTACCTTTAGCCTGTTACAACCCTTGACCTTTGTTTTGATTGTTATGTATTTCAATTAGTGCAGTCTGAATTTGGTATGAGCATATGGGATCCCTGGTTCTCGCATCTAAGTAGTAGCATTCCGTTCATGAGATCATATTCATATACATATTTATAATTCCAGAAAGTGCCTTCTTTGTAAAACATATGTGAGTGCTAGTCTACATGTTTACATCAATCTTCTCACATATACCTAGTATAGGGAGTGTAGTCAGAAAATCTGTGTGAAAATTGAGTGCATATCCAGTGAGGAATTGAGGGATTCTCTAAGGCATGTTACTACATTCAAAATGTTGTTTTAATTGATTAAATGCGAGCTAGTGAGTGGTTGCTGTGATTAAGTATGTGCTCAAAGGTAAGGATGGCTAAAATCTGTGTAAGTAGTGATTTTTAACATGTCATGTTTCATTGAAAATCCCTGAGGCAAACGTTGGAAGGTTTAGGTTATGTTTTGTTTCTTTGTTTTGCTCGAGGACTAGCAAAAGCTAAGTGTGGGGGAATTTGATAGGAGCATATTTATGCGACTTAGTTAGCTTGTTTTCTTGCATTTACGTAGTTAGTTATTGTTTATTATAGTGATTTAAGCTATTTTCGTGTGTTTGTAGGTTCAAATGGCAAGTGAAGCAAGAAAGTGCATTTTGGTGCATTTTAGAGCAAAATGGAGCTTAAATGGAGTGCATGTATATGGAGCCCAGGGAATGGACGAATTGGGAGCTTAAATGAGGCTAGGAATTTGTTTTAAAGATGAAGAAATAAGTTTAAGACAAAGAAGATAAGGGAAGAGCAGAAAACATGGAACATTATCTAGAACATTATCCTTATCTTATCCTTATCTTATCTTTATCTTATCTTATCTTATCCTAACCTTATCACCATCAGTTTCTACCTAATTCCAGCTGCAAGGGAGACATTTGATAATCTGACTGTTTGAGGACTTCAATTTATCCTAAAAGAGTGATAGAAGTTTGGAAGACAAGTACATTGCAAAAGCAGAATCCGAGTGAAAATTAGGCTGCGCATAACGGCCAACTTCGACAGAGCACCCAGATTTCCTCAGAACGAATTACATGTCGTGCCATATATGGTTGGAAAGCTCTGGATGTCTAGTTTCCATAGGATTTTACAGATTGGAATTTTGATACTTATTGCAGATTTTATTCACAAGTAGTGGAGGTTGTTGGTCACGATCGTGTTAAGTGAATTCCTGGTAGGAGTGTCATGTTATCATAGTCACAAATACCTTGTCAACGCTTATGGTTTTCATAGAACTTAATGATCTTTGAGATGTATCTCTAGTATGCTATCATATAGGGAACTTCATAAGAATAATTTGGTTGTGGCGCTACGTCCAATTCAATGAATCTAGGAAAATCTGAAGGTTAGTTTAAGCGTAACTCATTAACTTGGGGCGTTGAGATTCATGGTTTATTGAAAGAATAACTGGAGATTGATTTATGTTGCATATGTGTCATGTGTGGAGAAGGACCTTCTAGCTATCCATTCACCCATTCAATTCACCAATTTCGTGCATAATTGAGTCTAGTTCACAATTCTGTTTTGTTAAGTTTAATTTCATTCAAAACAAATCCCTTGTTTTTAAATTGAGTTAGTTTAGTCTAAATTCGTCAAAACTTGTGTTTTCTAGTCTTTTGAGTCAATTTGACTCTTAAATTCGTCCAAATCAATCTTAGGTGTTAGTTTAGAGTCTAGTTATATGTTTTTTAGTCTAGTTTAGTATTTTTAAGTTTAAATTGTGTTGATTAGC
>JAEHOF010000210.1:0-31068 GCA_018257905.1 Gillenia trifoliata | reverse complement strand
GTGGTACGTACCATTGAATGGTACGGCTATTGAATGGTCCAAATTAATTTGCGGTGGGTCTCAAATGAATCTTAAATCATTCAACAGTACGTACCATTGAATGGTACGTACTATTAAAGTTTGACTTTAAATTATCATAATTTAATGAACAAAGAAAAGGGAGAAAAACGATTGAAAAGTAAACAAACGACCAAGCTCAAATTCATAGCTAATAATAATAAATAAAGGACTAAGTAGTCAAGAAAACCAATTGTTGGATTTAATTAGAGAAACAGTCATCATATAGTTTTCTCTTATTTATTAATTAAAAAAAAGTTCATTGCTATTGTTTGAGAGTATTTATAACAATTATCTAATTGTCACATATTTAGTGGTATTCTTTTAATTTGTAAATAAGAGGTCATAAGTTCAAATAGCATGGATGAAGAGTTTGAAATAATTTATTATGGCTAATCCATTTTATAGCTTAATCAAAATCCCCCTCCCCCTAATGTAATATTATGTACAAAAAAATTCTCTAATTACATTATTTAATCTTAACATACTGTAGTTACGCTTGATTTTAAGTTAAGGCAAGAGGAGAGGGAGTTACTCCATGTATTGTTTGACGTAAAATAAGTAGTGGATTTGTTTCTACCTTTTGTTGAATCTTTTTCATGGCTCGATAAATAACTTAATTGTCTGAAACTCGTATACCTCTTGCAACAAAATATAAGAATGTTACATTCCGTTCCGGAAAATATTAGTATTTTATTTCTGAAAGTGGGAAATGACAAAAATGCCCTTGGTTGACCTTTCAGTTGACTTTTGTGTCGTAACTCGTACGACCCTTCCCTTTGTATTTTCTTGTCGTGCTCGTCGTTACGAACGCGTGGACGCGAACTGGACGTCGTTCGGAGTCCGAACGAATATTATACGGGCGTTGGATTACCGACGTTTCCTGTATTTTGGATTTGGACTGTTTGGTAGGTGGATTTGGGGCCCAGTTTCCCTATTGGGCCATCCCCTATTGTCTCTTTGTCTGTTTGACTCATCTCCCTCACTATCTCTGCACCTTGTCTCTCTCCCTCTGTAAACAAACAACCTCTCTTTCTCTCCCTCTCACCGAACCAAACCTTGACAAACCTTCACTTTGGTCCAGATTATTATCACAGCCAGCTTCTACTCCCCTGGAAACCCAGCAAACCCGATCTCAAACCTAGACTTGGAAACCAGAAAACCCAGTGAAAATCCCGATGATTTCTCGACGAACTTTCTCGGTGAAATCGACCTCGGCCTTCCTCATTTTGGTTGCCATTCAACTCCTCGAGGTCCCTAGGACCTTGATCGAGCCTTGGATGGCCAGGATTGGACGAGAAACAACGTAATGGAGATCGGCTGTTTTGGAGCCGAAGCATGTTCTCCATTTTCAGGCCACCTCTGGCCAGATTTTGGCCCCTAAATTGGTAAATTGTTGTTCTCCTTGTTCCCAGCTTCATTTTGGCACTTTGAATCGTGCAATTTGGCTTTGAAATGAGTGAGATATGTCGATTTGAAGTTTCCGGCCATTTTTCCCAGTTTCCGACGACAGCGACGGCGCCGGCGACCGAAAAATAGGCAGGGATGATCGACGCTGACATCAGCGATGACGTCAGCAAACTGGTTCAGACTGGCCCTGGTGACGTCAGCAAACCGGTTCAGACCGGCGCTGACGTCAGCAACCGGTCCAGACGGGGCTGATGTCAGCGTTGCCCATTGACCGACGCGTGCGGCGCGTGGCCACGCGTGGTGGACTTCCATCGGCGCGTGGGACCTCACAGCGGCGCGTGAGGCCATTTGGCAGCGTGTGGCGGCCCATGGCGGCGGTTTTGGGTTTTCCGACCCCATAAGTTCATTTTCGGGTTTCCGAACGCCGTTTCCTTCGTATTTTCGAACACTTTATTAATTGTGGGTGTTCTAAAATAGGTTTGACAACCCGTGGAGTACGGAGAGCGTGCAATTGGGCTATTCCGGCAAAGGTTTATGTGAGTGGGCCCCTTTCTTATTAAATTAAATATTTTATGTGTTTTGGAAATTAATCTTAGGCTATGCCTATGCTTCTACATGGTATTTACCTTGTTATACTTAGTGAACTTTAGTATTATACTTTATACTTGGTTTACTAGTATGTGACTCGGCTATATTTTATGGGTTTTGGAAATTAGTATTATTATGCATATGCTTTTAAATGTGATTTATACTTATATGTAGTGAACTTGATTTATACTTGGTGAACCTTGGGTTTAATATTTATATCGTATTTTGGTTCACTTAGTATGTTATTAAATTGGTATTTTATGTACCTTAGTAACTTTGGTATATTCTTGGTATTCCCGATACGGCATCCGTGAATAACTAATTATATGTTTACTTTGAGGTTTATTTTAGAAAGGAAATTACCCCACCTTATTTTATTTAGAAATATTCCGTGGTATGTTTTTACACGCTCAATTAGGAATGCTTACACGGTGTCAGTAGTACTGTCTGGGGCCAAGACCAGCTTCACGTGGATGTTCACACGCTCACTTTGGATCCTGAAGGGAAATTATGAGATTTGTATGGGATTTCTAATGACTAGCATGCATATACAATTCACAATTTATATGCATAAGCAACGGAAGCAATTTATCAAAGCAATTAGTCATGCAAATCCCCTTCAAGAAGCATAGGTTTCTATTTGATGCATCAAAACAAAATAAGAACAAAGTGGAGGTTAAGTTTCATTACCTCTTGATCTACTCTTTAGACCAAGGATGGACCACCTCCAAGCCCTTTGTTCTTGGAAATCCTTGAGCCTAGCTTCCCTCCTTGATTCCTCCACCTTGATTGATTGCCTTCAATAGGTTTCTCCTAGAGCCTCCAAGGTAGAAGGCCTCTAAAGATCCACACCTACACTAGTAGTGGAATGGATGATGGATCATCAAAAGAAAGGGAGATGAGTAGCTATCCCTTTTCTTTTGGAAAAATGGCCGGCTGTTTTTAGAAAAAAAGGGGAGAGTTTTGTTTTCCTTTTGGTTGACTAACTCACACAAAAAACCATTATGAAAAATTTCATTAAACTTTGCATATAAAGGTGAGAGAAGTGAGTCAACTTTTGACTCAACACTCACTCTCTAGCACGGCTCCACTCTGTTCTTTCTCGGCCCGTAAGCCGGCCCATTGAGTGTATTTTGGGCTTTTGAACATAATTCAGAATCATCTTATGTGAATAAAAGCCCAAAAGAGGTTTGGGACCCAATGGGCTAATGAACTTGAAACTTTCGCAAAGCCAAGCGATCTTTTATGGCTACTATGATTTCATTAGACTTTCTAATTAATCATATCACTCAATTAATTCAATTAATTATTTCCATCATTCATATGTGGTTCCACCACAGAGTGTATCAGTGTACAATCATTTTAGGTTCTAATTAGCAGTGAGGTAGAGGTGATTGGTATCAATCCAATTGATTAGATTTTATTCCAATCATCTAGTGAATTAAAACTTATTTTAATTCTTTATCTTCTTTAGTGATTACTAATTTAATCATCCATAAGATCCCTGGTATGAGTGACATCTAGAAAACATATATCATGGCTGCAAGCTAATGTGAAGTTTGTTCGGAAGACCTATTTAAATTGGAATTACAATACCAATTCGATCCTTCTCTAATACAATACTCTCAATCACATTATTAGGTATGGATACTAATGTCAAACCCTAAGCCTTGATTATACCATGTTATGTGATTCTGTTAGTCGTAAAGGAGACACTTTCCATCACTCGCTCATTACTTAGTAGAAGATTCCCAGATACATATCTTAGAGTATTCTTCCTCTGCATGCTTGAGGATTAAGAATCCCTTGTTTGACCATTAACTTGCCTCCATGGCTAAGTAGCTTAACCCCAATTATCACGTGGACACCCTCAAGATTGGGGTGACTTTGTATAATCCAAAAGTCCAAGGACCTAACCACAAGACAGCTATGATGTCTCGGGTCAAAGATTACTTACATATTCAGTAATGGAGTTACTTGTGACATGTGGGGTGAACCTCCATACAAAAGTACTCCCCTTATTATGGTAATTGAACTCATTCCCTTAAACTGAAGCACTACATACTTGTCATAGTGTCAATACCACGAATGGGCTGAGACTCTCATCCTTCCCATTTGGAAGGCGACATAGTACGTGCTGATTACATGGATTGTCGTTATCCCTCATTTAATCCCATGACCCGAGAACATTTTGAACAACTCCTTAGTTATGAGAGAAGAAGGTCTGTGAGTCTAACTTCATTAGATTACAGCACTTCCACTTCTCAAATAAATTGTCCATGGATTCACTATTTGGACATTTATCAACTATTGAGATTGTCTAATAAGTGACTTTGCCCTTTTTCTTTGTATTTAGGAGACATCCCATACATACGAGTCAATGTCACGAAAAGTTTCTTTAAAGATTGACTTTCAGGCATATTTCCAACAAATAAGTCCAAGGAATGTGTGCTTATAGGAATGTAGTCTAAACAAGTTAGGTTCATGGAGCCATTCTGGATTTTCATATACATATCTAAGCGTTCACGATCATGGGATTGCCAATTGGTGATAGTCAGGTCGATCGATTACATGTTATGTCTTTACTCTCGGGAGAGTGACTAGTCGAGTCATTGGTGTGGTAGGCTAAGACAAATGTAGGTGCTCAATATAGAGAGTGAGTCCCTTTGAACACGATCAGCGATGAGGTTTTCATGATCATATCACACTTTGAGAACTCATAGGCGTTGGGATAATGCAAATTAGTCGCTTTGACCCATGGGATCAAATTTGTCCTCATAGTTGGGATAATTCCGATGAGGATATGGAATTTTGCTAAATAGTGGGTGGTGCTATTTGATTTAAAGACCGAATCAAATGGCTTAAAATCGATAATCTATTTTACGTTATGTATTTATATTTACCAAGCGCTATCAATACTTGACAAAGGCCCGAAGGTCTTAGTTTCGGACTTGGTACCTACCACGTCCCTTGCAGATTGTCTTGAATGAATTGTATATGTACACTAAGTGGTCTCATTCTCACAATCTTCCTTTATTAAATGTATCATTGGAAGAACTTGTTAGATAGTTGGGATATGTTTGGAACATAATGGTTGTTGAGAAAAAGCAAAAATAGTCCATAAGATGGACTTATGATGATTTTGAATCATTAAATGTTGAGAGTGTTAAACCGCCAGGGAAATAGGAAACAAGGCAAAGGACTTCACCTTTGAGTCCCTATCAAATGGTTCACTAAGTTTATAGTAAACTATACTAGTGAACAATAACGCCTCTCTCCAAAATGGTTTGATGTGCTATTTTAATTGAAATAAGTTTCAAGAGAGATGGTGGGAGTGGGGACCATGACTTCTTTGTAGTCATTAGGAAGTCAAATAGAAGAAGGCAAAATAACTCAAGGGAACAAACTTTCTTTGAATGGACATTGGAGGGTATTGCAAGTAATGACTTGCAAGTGTCAAGAACACATCTTTGAAGGTGTTGTAAATGTTCTTGAATAATTCGAGCCGATTGGTTCCTCTACTTGAATGCTTGATTACGTATTTGTGACTATGTTTTACAATACGTTGTAAAAATTAGCAACAAATAAGAAGTAGAAGATTAATGAGAAAGAAAAGTGGCTACCGCATTGGAGCGTGAATCAAATACAGATCTACGTAAGCGGATAAAGTACTTACTTCCTCATGAACTGCAAGTAAATGATTGGATTGTATGTCCCAATAGATTGTCTCTATAGTAGAATAATATGGTAGTGTTAAGCATTTAGAATGGAGCGATGCTTAAAACCCAAGGTTACAAGTAGTGACTAATCCCAACTAAATTGTGACACCTCTAAGCATAAATTACAGAGTTGATAACTAGATAGGATGCTTTGGATCGTTAGATACGGATCCAATACCTTCTCTTAGTAAAGCTGACATAAGGCGGGGAGAAATGTTGAATCTTTATTCTTTTGAAAGAATAAGGAATCACAAAAAATTTATTGAGGATTTTGAATTCACTAATACTACTCATGTTATGTGACATTCACGAAGATCGCTCTCTCGGTTGGACTATATTATTTGAATGACACAAGTCTGAATGACATAAAAAGAGTTTCAAAGAATTCAAGAATGTAAGTTGATGAGTAAGATGTCTAATGTATGCTTTGTAGATTTTGATCAAAGAAATGTAACATAGAAGAAGTTTTCTTGAAGATATCAAGGAAAAATAATCTTAAGATATTAGTTTCTCCATTAGGAAGAGCAGAACACGAATAAGATTTGATTCGTTGGATTATTATCAAAATACGTAATATAAGATATATATAAATATACTTCTAAGACAATCTGATTGTCAATTAGAATATCTTCAAAGTTTTCATGACTTCATAAGATGTAGTTGGAAAGAAAGACAAGTCTTAAGCATGTTAAAATTTGGGGTTGTGTGCTTCTAATAAACAATATTGGTTGAGAACAATCTTGTAGGATATCCTAGATTGTGCTGGACATCACTTCTATTAACCAACTAACAAATGTTGTTTTTGTTGGGTAGTTCGTATAATCCTACAATGAGGTTTGCCTAAAGATAAGGCAAATGAAACAGAAGTAGAATTCAAGAATAGGTTCTTGAGAGACAAGATGATTATTAACAAATATAACAACCTAGGTTCAACACCAACCAGCTCGAGTAGTCAAGAAGGATTTGAAAGCGAGTCTCGGGTTGAATGGTTTGAACTTTATGACTGTATCATAGAAATTTCACCTCTTAATTCGAAAAAGAAATAAGAATGAAAATCCTTATGATTATTTGAGTATGTATACGACATGCTCAGAAAATGGTATAGTACCATTTGACTAAAATAATGAAACCTACATACCCACCAATTGGTAGCTAATTGGTATATACATATCCCTAAGCGTTCGATCATAGGATTTGCCAATTGGGCATTGGCAGTGCAGATTGGGTGTTACATGTATAATACTTCTCTCGGGGGAGGAAGGTGACTAGTCTCAGTCATTGGTGTGGTGACACCCAAGACAAGCATGCCAGGTGCTCAATATAGAGGTAGGTCGAACACGATCAGCGATGAGTTTTCATGATCGCTGTGCATGAGGAGCTTCATAGTTGGGATAATATGGGAGGTGTTGGTCGCTTTGACCCGAGGCATCACGGTTGTCTTGTGGTGAGGTCCGCGATCTTTGATTATGTCAAGGGAAGTCACCCCATCCAGTGTCCACGGCATAGTTGGGGTTAAGCTACTTAACCATGGAGGCAGAATGAATGCGCAACAAGGGATCTCTAACCTTTAAACCGTTTGAGGAGAATGCTCTATGATATAGTTAGAATCTACGCGAGTGAATAAATTTAGGAAGTCGATTCCAAATCCCTTATTCAAAGGTAATCATATAAGTAAATGAATCACATTGGATAGTAGACATGAATAAACTATCAAACCAAACAATGTGGTCGAGTATTGTATTAGAGAGGACCGATATTGCATTGCAATCCTAAGCGAATAGGTTTCTCTGCACCTCTTCGATTAAGCTTAGGTAGCCATGACATGCTAGAGTGTCACTCATGGTTTTGTGGTAGCCTAAAGGTGTATGATCACTAAAGGAGAATTGGCTTCAGTTTCAATTCTGAAATGATTTGAAAGAGTTCTAATCTACAGCATAAGCTAAAAGGAACCTAATGGATGCATTACCGTGTGGGCAGGTTTGATGCTGCGTAGAATGGGGGTAGTAGAATAATTAAATGGTTTAATTATTTGTAGCGAGATTAATTAATATGTTAATTAATCAAGCGAATAATTAGATGTAGACCTCGGAGTTAGTTTTGGGCCTCAATTGTGGACTTCGACGTCAAGCCCATTGACTTAAGTTGTATGACAACTTAATGACTAATAATACATTAGGGCCCAAAGCCCAATGAACCCAACATGGCCGGCCATTTGATGCAATGCGTGAACTTGCTTTAATTGCAAGTTTGCCACTACAAATGTGAGGATATTCATAAATGGCAACTTGATAGCATTTTAAGATAGAGGTTGTTTCTTTTGGAGGATTGATGAGCATAGAAAATTATCTCTCTTCTCTAAAGAGGTGAGGCTACCTAGAGGAAAAGGGCTAGCATTCTTCTTCCTCTAGGGCACTCATCTTCTCATCAAGACACTCCCTTGGTGAAGAGACTTAGGAGTTCCTACTTTTTGAACTTGGAGAATCGATTCATCCTCATCATCCAAGCAAGAATGAAGGCCCTCAGCGTTGATTGTGCCTTGACAAAGAGGAGTCTACAAAAGAGTATATGATTTATCTATCAAATTGTGCTTGAGTTTTGTAATGGTTCACCATATCTACTAGGCATAAGTTCTTGGGTAAGTTTTGAATTTGAATGCTTAAGCATGATTCCGCAATTAATTGCTAATTGCATGCTAATGATGTTGTTCAAATGAACTTGGTTTCAGAAAATTTCCTTGACTTGATCTTTTGATTTCTTTCACTCCCAGTTCGAGGTTGGATAACCATTAGTGATGGTAAGATAAGTCTTGCTCTCATCTATGTTATTCCCGGCCTAAGGTGGCGTTGTCGGGTTAGACATTCCATGGCCTGTAAGGGCTACAAGCAGGTTATGAGTTGCTGAGCAGCTAATTTTCAACAGACCAGGAATCAGTTGGGATCCTTCAAAGATGTCGCCAGGAGTTGTTTATTATGATTTATGTTGTCCAAGATACTCATCTTCTACCTTTCGTCCATTGGCCAGTTAATGCGGGACCATAGCATTTGATGACACCCACCCCTCGTGCCGTGGATCTGCAAGTCTGGCGTCGCGTGACCTTTGTTGGGAGAAGTGGCGAAAACCATTAAATGCATGACAACACTTGATGGAAAAATAATTTGTATTAAATAGATAAAATCCAACGACAAATATGCATATAGTTGGAGCGTACTAATTTTGAGCAGTGATAAGGAAAATGAAGTAAAGCTGAGTTCCCTACAATCTCTATCCATGAGGATGGATATTACTGTGAAAGATAAAAAAGATCCTACACGGTTGGGATAGCATTGACCTTGCGTATCCTCGACACTTAATGCTCTATCAACATATCACGAAGGCGCAAAACAAAAGTGTGAGTGGACAAAAATAAAAGTTTTCACAAACCTTTCTCTTTTCAATGTACTAACCCCACATTTGAAAATCGATCATAATCGTGGCATACTATCATAGTATAATTGAGAATTATTATAAGCAGAATCACGAAAGTCTCGAAAGATATATACATTTAGTAAGTCACAAATCCTTAAATATCCAATAATATGAATGCAGAGCCGACCTGAGGTATATCGCAATCTACATGCAGGGATTGAGGAGCGGCCTCTCAATCACCGTACAAGTCCAATACGTTAATCAATAATTTAGCCTCCTAGTACCACACACATAATCTGCAGCTTGCCATGGCGCATCTTTTAGGAGTCATTACGCGGTGGGAACCTTTTCCCTATAAACAACAACAATAATCGTAAGACAAGCTTGCACTAAAGGTATTCCAGGACAATACCCCTAAGTCACGATCGTGTGACCCATACATGTCACATCCCGATCCCGGGCAGGCAGGTGTCGGAGAAAGTGATGGCCGATATAGCGTTAAGGCGTAAGCTAGCCAAAAGAAGTTGAAGGATAAATTTGAAAAGAGAATTATGTATTGGTCGAAAGGTCAGTCACGGAAGAAATAAAGAATACACAACGTGAGTAAGTAAGGGTACAAATTTAAACAAACGTAAAACAACCTGCAATCTCCTTATACCGCGCCATCGGCGTCTGGCTCCACATAGCGAACCTGGAGGGCGCAAAACATAAAGCGGTGAGTGGGTCAAAAGAAAGCAAAAGTTTTGCTAAAGCCAATTTGTTTTCAAAAAGTTTAGTAACCCCTCGTTTGAAAACAAGTATAATTGAGAAAATACGTCATGCCGTGAGCATGAACCTCAAAATACTATCATTTAAAACATTGGGTACTCCGTCATCATTCTTGTATTTGCTGCGCTCGTATGTAAACACATGTCCACGGGCTAAATCCCACCATGAACAAGCTAGGTATAAATAATTACGCTAAGTACTCAATGGCCTTGAGTCTAGTGCTAACCGCGTGCTAGGTAATGCGTCCACTGAAATCCGGTTGCCTAAATTACCCGGCTTCAGGAAGCGACTAGTACCTACATGGATCAATCTTTGCGTGGCGATGATAAGTAATGACTCTCTAGCATTCAGGAAGGCTAGTCCTGGCCCACGAGGTAAGTGCTATGCAGGGGTGTTATACAACTCTTTGAGAACAGCGATGAAGTATCATCATGACAATATAAAATGCGAGTGTTCTACCTCGACACCGTAATGAATATCCATACGCTAACAATTTAAGAAAAGCATTGAAAAACCATCGTGCATATATACATTTATCAAATAAAGACCCACTCACTCTCACTGTAGGTAGCCGGGTCAGAAGTACCCCGTCCTGGGTAGCCATTAGTCCTGCGGATAGGCCCACCTATATGAGAAATCACCGATTACAATGATTAACTCAAAAGGTTACTAGTGCGAATTAATTACCTATCCCTTGCTTTTATAATTTGGAGGTCAAGCTTACCTCAAAATTAACATGCATACTACCAGGAGTAGTACGGCGTCGTCACAGTCGACACGTGAAAACGGATCGAAAATTGGACCTTCCACGGCAGCCACCGCGCCGCGACTTGAAGGTTGGGGCGCTCGGCTCACGGCAGCTCACGCGCAGCTCCGCGCTGGCTCAGCGAGCCGATCCCAGCCCGAGCGAGGCGAGAGGTCAGCAGCGGCTGCGGCTCAAACGCCCGATCAACTGCGGCTCGGCTCAAGCGATCAACTAAATGCGGCTCAAGCCGTCAACTCATTTTCGGCTCAGAAGCGGTCAAAAGCGATGACGTCATCTTCGGCGTCGGCAAATCCCGATACGAAGCCGATCTGGCAGCGTCGACATGCCGGTCCAACACGATCGTTAGCGTGTAGCGGTCATCCACGAATTCAGTCAGCGGCGCCACCCTTGCCGCCGCCGCCGCGACGCGTCATGTGATACGCCAAATGGCGGAATGCGGGAAAAACTAATAGGATTACGACATGAGCTTCATACTTCTTCGTTTTAAGTCCAATTAGTTCGATTCAAGTGCAAAATGAAGCTAGAGATGAGTAGAATAAGTTGTACCTTCCAGACCAAACGGCAGAAAGTGGCCTGAAAGTGAGAAGAAGCCACAGTGCAAGTAGATCACGGTCTTCCGATTCTAAGCGCAACCACCACCATCAAGGGCTCGAAAGCGGGGTAAGAATGGACGTCGAGGAACACCGGTGGTGTTCGTTTGATGGTTGCTAGGATTCGTTTAAGGAAAAGCTGAGAAAAGGGTCCAAACTCAAGCCGGGTGGCAGGCTAATTCCACCATTTTAGGTTTGTCCCAGTTCACGACACCCACGAGGTTGCGAGGATTTGGTATGTTTTTGGTGCAGGTTTGTGGCCAATGGCCAAGATTGGCTGGTTTAGTGATGAAAATTTGATGAACAAAGAGAGGAAGAAGAAGGAGGAGAGGCTGTTACAGGCCAAGCCGGACAAATCGGGAAATCACAGGATTGGCCTCCCAACTCTTTGCCAAATGGGCTGACCCAAAGTGAATTCTGAGGGAAAGCGTCGAAATCAAGCGCAGAAATGCAAAATATTCGTTGAAGATCAGAACGGCGTATAGCAGCGTCTGGTGTAATACGTGACCGTCAGAAAAGCCTACAGAGTGGATACGACGTCTGATTCTGACGCAAAAGTCAACCAAAGGTCAACCAGGGCAAAAGCGTCATTTCCACAGCCGGAAATAAAAACCAAATTAAATTTTAGGCAAAGGATGTTACAATACATGTGAGGAAGCGTCTATATGGCCATGAGAGCGGTACTACAACGTGATGAGAAGCATGCCTAGTGTGTTTTGAAAACATGCATACATACTCTGTGTGTATAGACATAGGATACAATTCCTTTTCTGCAATTCCCAAATATTTAATATTATTGCATAAATAATATCTTTTCTCAAAATCACATACCAAAATACCATTTCATATTTATGCAAAAACAACATAGTGTAAACCATTTAATATGTATAAACACATATCCCCAATATCCATTTAAATTCCTTATCCCAATATAAAACCATAATAAATAACACAAATATGGTTGCATAAATAATTGTCAACAAGTATATATATTTCATAATAAATATATATAAATAATCATCTTGTCCGAAAACCATTAAAACCATAAATAAATCACTTTCATAAACAATTTCAATCATAAAAAACCATTAGGAAGTAAGAAAGCAAAGTCCACTCACGGTGATCGGGAGTGAAATCTCCCGGTGTTGCCCTCCTCGGTGTACGGAGCGAGAATTACCTATTTAAAGTTGGGGATAAGTGGACTTCTAAAAATAATTTTTAAAAATAGGCCTTAAAAAGAATCCCCCAAAAAATATGAATATTTTAAGCGAAAGCAGACTCGAAAAATGAATTAGGGCCACAAAAAACCCCTAAAATGCGTCCACACTGAAGCGTAGTGCTTGTACGTGTGCCCAGTATATGTGGCCGGGAAAGCGGTCGAGAAAACCGCTCCATGGCAGAAACCCCCTCCACTTGGCGCTTTGCGCGCCACGGCAGCGCCGAAACTGAGGCAACGCCCCAGCAGCGAGAGGAAAAACAATCACGCTCGTGGCTTCCATAGCCGGCCGTGGTCCGCAGCTAGCCGCGTGTGCGCCGCAGCGGCGGCGTGGTCCCGCGCGCGTGGCGCATGTCCCCCACTGGCGGCGTCCACGCGCCCGCGCGCCTGGCGTGGCCGCAGCGGCTGGCGGCGTCCCGACCTACACAGCGCCCACCACCCAGCGCTTCTTGTGTCCCAGTATTGCTAGATTAAGTTTATGTGAATATACCTTGTGGGTTGAATATTCCTATAGTTAAGGCTGTTAATTCTGAATTGCGGAATATTCCCTCTCCTCCTTCCTCTTGCGGTCGCCGGAGCTCCGCCGTCGCCGCGCGTCTGATTCATGAATCACGGGAATTTTAATACGATTAAGTCCCAAACTTCAAAGAAATTCGTATCTTCTTCATTCTTTGTCCAAGATTAGCGTGCCATATATCAAATTGAAGGTATTGAAAGAGTAGAATATTTTTATACCTATTTGAGGCGGAAAAGTGGCGGAGATGATGGCCCTGAAATTGGCGGAAAGCGGAAACCCTAATTCCGTTCTCGCTAATCGCACCAAATTTGGCGTATTTTTATATCAGAATTGAACTACTCAATCAGCAAAGCCAATAGTAGTCTCGAGAGCTTACCTTGAGTACAGTTTTGCCCGCGAAGAAACAGGCCAGACGGTTTGCACACAAGCGGGTCAGAGCTTGATTTGAGCATAAGACTCGAAGTTTGGAATTCAAGATCGCAGTCCCAGTCCAAAATAGCGAAGAGGATCCAACGTTGGTATGAATTTTGGGGCTGACGGTTTGGTGGTTTTACAGCGTTCAACAAGGATTAGGGTTTGTCGGGTTGAATTGTTGGCTTAGAGAGAAAATGGGAAGAAAGTAATGAGGAGAGGGTGGGCGTCGCGGAAATGTGGGGAGGGGCCTGGCTCTTGTGCGATCGACCAAAAAGCTATTCCCGCACTGCGGAGTGAAAATTACCAATGCTACCTTTAAAGTTAAGTAAAAGCGTTCGTTTGAACTCCGGAGTGGAGATTCCGCTTGCTTATGACCGTGTGATGATCACATCAAGAATATGTAAAAGAAACCTGAAGTTTTAGAAGTCGTCACGAAAAGTCAGCAAAGTCAACGCAATGACCTAGGAAGGTATTTTGGTCATTTCACATAAATTTTGGGACCAATTTTGTAATCTACACCCCCCTAAATAAAATTTAAATCAGCGAAATTACAAACAAAGAGCACTAAAATAGATGTGGATATTGTGCTCTCATATGCTCCCTCGATCTCCCAAGTAAGCGTCCTCTGCACCTCATGGTTACTCCAGAACCTTCGCTGGAGGTATCACTTTGTTCCTCCCGAGAACCTTGTGTACTACATCCAAAATCTCCACGGTTCCTCCTCGTAGCCTCAACCTCTCATCAAGCTGCCAAGGAGTTGCGGTGCAGGCGTACCTTGAGACTCGTGTGGTACATGCTACTCAACATAGAAGCATGGAGGCATACTGTGTACACATAGAACAGTTGCTGTGGTAGGCCAAGCGATAAACAAGCTGCTGTCTGATACAATCTCATGAGACCAATGTGCGAGGACTCAACACACAGTTGCCAAATCTCACCACACCCTTCGGAGGCGACAATCTCAAAAACACAAACTATTATTTTACTACACCGCGATCATAGAGTGTTTTATGCCGCGCTGCTCTACTCTTACTGTCTATCACGGGCGCTTTGAGGTTCGGCAATCACACCGAACCTTCTGTAGTGTCATCTACCAATTCTAGGCCCTCCGATTGCTGGCTCCCTATAGGTCCAACATAATGGGGTTCTACACATGCCTCGCCTGGCCTTCATACGGGTGCCATACGGTGCTGGAACAGGCTGACCCAGCGGCGAACTCATCAGCCGGCCCAAGTGATCTCATCCTTCCCAATTGAAGGGCAAGAACTCTCAACACTTTATGTCCTCCAGGTCTGAATCGTCCTCTCGAGGTGACCACCATCCAAATGCAGTAGGTGGGCAGTACATCTTGTCACGAGAAGTTTTGTTCCCATAGCCTCACAAATACCTTCAAAATTTGGAGAGTGAACCTCGAGTCTCTATCAGATATGATGAAGCTGGTACCCATGGAGTTTAACAATCCCAGTCAATGAACATCTTTGCCAATTTATTGATTAGTAATCTGGCAAATTGGCAAAGAAATGGCTGTCATGCGTCGATCGGTCAACAATCACCCAAAATGCCATCGTACTTTGCTCGGGTGGCGGTGGCTTGAACCACGAGAGTCCATGGTAACATTCTCCCATTTCAAGAAGCTGGAATAGAAGCCTCTGCGACAACCACAGGGTTCTGCTGCCTCTCCGCCTTCACACTCTTTGACAAAGTGAAACAACGGCTCACGTAGCGGCAATATCCTTCTTCATCACGACCAATAGTAGTAAGGTGGATGATACGGTACATCTTCGTACTACAGGATGCTAAAAGCATATGGCAATGTGTACCTAAATCGATTTCCCTCTTCCAATCCCCTTCCTCACCTTTGGGTACGAATAATGACTACACAACATCGGTACTCCATCTCCACGATCACATAATCCACTGTCTCACCCACGCTTAAGAACTTCCTCCTTAAAAATTTGTATACACTCGAATCAATCCTGGGCCACTCGAACTTTATCCACAAAGCAGATCTAACACCGGAAATGAGCCGACAAAGCTCCATGATTATCACATTAAGGATAGCACACCGTGCTCCTCAGCTCACCAACACCATCGGAATGTGGGTAAGCTCTAATCGATGCCAGCGCCCGTAGGATTTGGGCTCATAAGGCGTCCGGCCTTCCCATTCATGCCGGATGGTAATCAATGGTGCAATTATAGTCAGCAGTCAACTCCCATCCATCTCCTGTCTCAAATTCAACTCCTCTGCGTAAAGATATACTTGAGACTCTTGTGAGTAGAGTGAAGAGATACGGCCAGTACTCCCCATACAAATAATATGGCAAATCTTCAAAGCAAAGACCCCTTTGCGACTAACTCGAGGTCATGAGTAGGATAAATTCATTTAGATGTAGTTTGAGTTATGTCTCGGATGCATAGGCGATGACCTTACCATGTTGCATCTTTTTTAACCCAAACCATGCAGCGAAGCATGCGTAGCAGATATCAAATTCCAAGCTCTCATGTGGGGAAGCATAACTGCCGATTGCATGAGTAAGGTGATGTTTAAGTTCTGCAGGAAACTCAGCTCACAAGCTGTCATCCCAAATGAACTTAACATCCTTCCTGGTGAGTTTGGTAAGAGGTGACTATAGATAGAGAGATGCACAAAGCAGCAGTATGTATTCTAAACCAAAAGCTTCTCACCTCGATTACAGGCAGTGGTGCTCCCAATTCACCACCGCCTCCATATGCAGCCAGATCCACAAAAATACCCTCGGCGAGATCACATGCCCAAGCGTGCTATCCGGCCAAAACTCACATGCCCGAACTTGGCGTACAAGTGTTTGTCCTCGAACTCTGAAACCCTCCTCAAATGTTCCTCATGCTGGGTCTCCTACGGGAGTAAACTAGAATGTAGATCGAGTGAACACAATCACAAGAAGCCCGATCCCAAATCTCACGGTGGGAAAAACTCATTCATGGAAATCCATAAATGCGAGTAGTCAATCGAGCGGCATCACCAAAAACTCATAATGTCCATTACCTCGTTCGGAAGGCCGGTCTTAAGGCACATCATCCTTGCGAGATCATGGCCCAGTGATATCCAGGATCCCTTGAATCAATCTTGGAGAATACTCGTGCTCCCTTGGTGATACGACGGTCATCAATCAGGTAATGGATACGCGGTTCTTCGTCACCCGATTGGTGCCTATAGTCTATGCATATAGCACTTTTGCTCTCCCCATCTTCTTGTAACAAAACACTTGGAGCACCCCAGGGTGAAGTCTTGGAGTTGAATAAACCCATATCGCTAACTCTGAGTTGGAGTCTTTAACTCCCTCAATTCAGGCACGGAGCCATCGATCTGACGCTCGGGAAATAGGATGGGTACACATTGTCGGATCAATCGTGGCTTCGATCTGCAGCCGGGAGCTAAACCGGAGGAGTAAGTCCTGGGAAAAGCGTCGGGGATATTCATTGACCGCATGGCGAACATCACCGACGGGTTGGAGAATCTTCTTTCATCACCACACCAGAGCCAAATACCACGACAACCACTGCAAACAACTTCTTAAGCCTTTGGTGATGAAATCGACAGTACGCAAAGGCTGCCTGCAAGCGGCAGAAACAACTTACGGTCTACCAGGTGTTTGAAATGTGACCGCTGATACGACAATCCACGCGATGGCTGTGATACTTGGATAACCAATCCATACCCCGAATAATGCTCCGAAGTCAATGATGTTTAGGGAATAAGATTCGCCTCCATGAGTTCGTCTGTAGCCCCGGACAATCCCTAAAATTCCCAGCACATCACGGCACTAGTCGCCCACGTAAGGAGTACGAGCAATAACTAACTAACACTCAAGAGGTGAGGGTTGGGGATTCACTTTCTTAGCAAACATAGAAATCACGCAATGTGTAGCACCCGGATCAATTAAAAAATTCTAGCATGATAATCGAAAACTTACATGACTTACATGACTAACTCCTGGACACAAGCTCGAGCATCTGTTTGAGAAAAGATGCAGACTCGCCATGTGCCTGGCCTCCATTACGGCCTCGGTCACGACCACCAGCGCGTCCCTACCAGAAATGGATTACCGCAGTTCCCCGACTGGTGCGGAAATGCGCCGCTGGGCACGGCCACCCGCATTCGACCCTGGTCTGTCCCACTCGTGGCTACCACCACTACGATCGGTCCTGCGGCAGGGAGTCCCACAAGCCACACTCCCCCTTTACCACATTGAAGTAATGGGCACTCACGAAGCGCCAATGATCGAGGCGGCTCCACGATTATGGTAACCTTTGATGCAGGCGGCATGCACCAAATATGCGATTACAAGCGCCCACCGAAGGTCGATCGCGAGCCAGGTTGAACCGGCGAAGGAATGCGAGTTACCCATCGTCCTCCACCCGGATCGAGAACTGAGCTAGAACCTCCACCGAGAAAAAACTAGAGCTGCAGTAGCTCCTCTTGAAGCCACTGCTTGCCCCTGCTTCCTCGGACATATGTTTCCCCTGCGACGTCCTGTCACACCGTACCCAGTGCCTGACCATAGTCACTAATCATCGGCCGCTCGATGGCGTCCAAAGCACTCAACTCCATCGGTAGGTAAATACGCCGGTGGCGGCCCGGTGATGATCTACGATATCGCGCCTCGGCCCCTCATGGCGTTGCGCGTCCGTACCTCATTGCGTTATTCTCCATCATTTGGGCAATACCTCATAAGCTCACTGGCTGTGTCCCATGCTCGGATACGGTCATAGTGCCATTTGAGATCAAGAACTCCCTCCTCTTCTGACTGGTGAAGGGAAATTTGCGAGATTAGCAGGAGTTCATTAAGCAACATCATTAAGCATGCATTTAACAATTAAAGGCGGAAACTTAATATTCTATGCACTTAAGCGAAACATAACCGAAATTAAAGCCTAGTAGATATGGTGAACCAGAGAATAAAACTCCGGCACAATTTGTAGGACATGAAATCTTATACGCACTGTAGATTCCACTCTTTGCCCCTAAGCAAAGGCTAATCACCATAGAGGAGCCTTCATTCCTTTAGCGGATGATGATGGATGAATCGGATTCAAGTTCCCAAAGTAGGGGCCTCTAAGTCTCCCACTGCCAGAGGAGCCTTGATGAGAAGATGGTGCTTACAGAGGAGAGAATTGCTATTATTTTTATAAAGATGGCCTCTTTGAGAGAAGAGGCTCACTCTCTCAATTCTCCAAAAAAAGAAAACCACTAAGTTGAAATGTTATCAAAATTGGCATTATTAACATCTCACAATGTAGTGGCAAACTTGTAATTAAAACAAATCCACTACGGTACTCCTCAATGGCGGCCATGTTAGGTTCTTTTGGGCCCTTTGGGCCTAATCTATTATTAATCATTAAGTTGTCATACAACTTAGTCCAATGGAAGCTTGACGTTGAAGCCCATTGGGCCTTGGCTTAAAACCTTGGGTCTATAACGAACTTTATTCGTTTGATTAATTAACATATTAATTAATCCCTTGCCATAAATAATTAAACATTTTAATTATTCTTACTCACAGCATCTCATTCTCACGCACATCAAACTCCTGCCTTACCGCGATTATACGATCCATTAGGTTCCTTTTAGCCGAGCGATGGAGGATTAGAACTCTTTTAATCCATTTGTGAATTGAAACTTACTTTCAATTCTCCTTTATTGATCATACACCTTTAGGGCTACACCACAAACCATGGTGACACTACTTGATATGTCATACATTGCCCAAGCTAATCGGAGAAGAATTGAAACCTATTGATTAGGATTGCAATGCAATACGGTCCTTCTACAATACAATACTCTCGACCACATTGTTTGGTTTGATAGTTTTATTCATGTCACTATCAATGTGATTCCCGGCTACTTATATGATTACCTTGAATATGATTTGGAGCGACTTCCTAAATCTTATTCGCCTACAACGAGAGATTCTTAATCATATCTTAGAGTATTCTCCCTCAAGCGAGTTTGAAGGTTAGAGATCCTTGTTGCATTCACTTGCACTCCATGGCTAGAAAAAAGTAGCTTAACTAGCGATCTTGTAGTGGACACCCTCGGATGGGGTGACTTTGACATAATCAAAGATTAAGGACCTCACCACAAGACAAGTTGTGATGCCTCGAGTCAAAGGACTAATTTGCATTATCCCAACTATGAGTTCTCATGCTTGGCATGATCATGAAAACTCATCGTTGATCGGCGTTCGATGAACTCATTCCCTATTGAGCACCTACATGCTTATCTTGATGTCCACTTACACCATATTCGAGACTACTTCCTCTCACACGAGAGAAGATACTTAACATGTCGCGATCTTAAGCAATTAGCCGATGCCCAGTTGACGATCCTACTTAATCCGAGAGCGTTTAGAGATATGTCAATGAATGAGAATGGTCTCATGAACCTAACTTGTTTAGATTACATTCTCATAAGCATATTCACTTGGATGACATTGTTTAAGCATGTAACATTTATATGGGAACTGCCTTTAAGCAATAATCATTGCCTTTATATCAAGCTAAAAATTAGTTTAACATTTGAAATAATAAAGTAAAGTATCATCATATGATTGGATTTAGGGCACATTTCAACAATCTCACTGCATAGAGCCAATGAAGCTTGGTCGCCGGTGATGATGCCTGCCACAATTCATTTCATAAATGGGTGAGTAGCCAGGCCTGAAGCGTTGGATATCTATATGTGTTATCCCGCGAGGAAGCAAACTTAAAAGTTAACGACTGCCATTATACACATGATTCTTAATCATGTGGTTTAGTCTCTCGACACATCCGATCCGGGGCAGGCCGAGGTGGCCGAGTGCGCTGGCAGACACGCGTTGGCGTGGCCAAAGCCAAGAAATTGAGAATAAAAGAATAGAATATTGGATGCTACATTAAAAATTAGGAGTGCCAGGCGTGCCGGCGGAAGAATTAAAAAGAATACCACCACGGTAAGAGTAGGGTAAAGGGATACAAAATTTATACAAGCGTATAAGAATCCCTACATCGTCATACCTGCCGCCATCGGCCGTCGTAAGGCTCGACCAAGCTAACACAGGGGCGCAAAACATAAAGCGGTGAGTGGGTCAAAAAGCAAAGTTTGCTAAGCCTTGTTTTTCAAAAACTAATAATGACCCCTCGTTTGAAAACAAGTATAATTGATAAAATAAGTCATGTCTTATGATCCATAAAACACTACCATTTTAAAACATTCGGGTACTCCCAGATACATCATTTTCTTGTATTTGCTCGCTCGTATGTAAACACACATGTCAGGGCTAATCCACCATGAACAAGCTAGGTATAAATAATTCGCTAAGTACTCCAATGACGAGTCTAGTGCTAACCACATTACTAATGTCGCGTCCACACAGAATCCGGTTGCCCTGGTACGGCCTAAGGCGAGGCTGAGTACCTCGTGGATCGATCTTTGCGTGGCGATGGCGATAGTGGCTTGACTCACTGCGTCAAGGCTAGTCAGCCACGAGGCCCGTCTTATCGCGGGGTGTTATACAACTTCACCGAGAACATTGATATAAAATCATGCATGACAATATGAAATGCGAAGTGTTCTACCTCCAACCCTGCACGTACAATGAATATGCATCTACGCTAACAATTTAAGAAAGCGTTTAAAAGCCATACGTATATATATAAATACTTTATCAAAGAAAGACCCACTCACTCCTGAGAATGGTCGGAAAGCCCAAAATTACCGCGTCCTCAGAAGCGTAAGGAGTGCATAAAGCCTAAAACTTAAGACAATTCCAACTGGCGGAATTTTAAAGTAAGATGAAGCATCAAAACCACGGTTGGCCGAGGGTGACCAATAAATAGCTATGGATTGGAGTAACATGCAAATTGACCCAAAAATCTCCTAATGGCCCAATCCAAACACTTTCTTCACACAACAACACCATTTTCCAAAGCTTGCCAAAATGCTCAATACACCCAAGCCCAAAGCGTAGCCCCAAGCGGCCGGGTATCCCTTTGTCCTCCTCATCGCTCTAAAAACCACCGTCATATATCCGGCTGTTTTGCAGTTGCTGGCGCACACAGCGATGATAGGGGTGAAAGAGCATTGCCACTTCATGTCTTCTACTGTGCAATGATAACACCTTAAATGCTTCCCACTGCCATGTGAGAACACAGTCTCACCCCCACCGGTACCTTGACACCATGCAAAGCTTTTAACTACCATGTAACACCTTTCCTCTGCTCGTACCTGGCCATTAAAACTTCTTGATTTAAACTAAACAAATCGATCCAATAGAGGCGGCACACACGTTCGGCATCACCATAAACATCGACACACCATCCTCAACACTTCAAAGCGACAGCAAAAGCACTACATGACGACCCACGGTTTTGGTAGTTTCGTGAGGATTCGGAGAGCAGAAACCATGAGGAGATGGTGCAGTGACCACGGTTTCAAGTTTGAAGTTTGCAGAAAAGAGTAACCAAAGGAAGAAAGGAAGTAAGAAGCAGTGCTGCTACAGTTTCTCTTTCAATTTTTTGGGTTTTGTTCGATTGTTGGCACGATTACGAGCGATGGCAAAGGGCCAAGGAGGAGGAGCTTCCGGGAGAGAAGGAGGAGGAAGAGAGGTTGCTTGGTTCTTTTGTTGTGGCATGCCGAGAAGAAAAGAGAAAGAGGGGAGGTTTTGTTGCTGTAGCGAGAGGAAACAAAAGAGGAAGAAGACAAAATTAATTATAAATATAAAGGGGATGAACATGCTTGTGAAATCAAATCGACCAAGCAACAAAAGTCAAAACAATTTCCACAAAGCATTAGGATTTGTTGAGATTGGGCTCTTTGCCAAATGGGCTTGACCCACTACTCCCAAAACAGCCCAAAGTTGTTAAAATACGGAAAGCGTCGAGAATCAACGCATCAAAAATATTGGTTGGTCAGAACGACGTGCGGCTTCGTGTCTACAGCGTTAAATTGTCGGCCAGGCGCGTCGAAACACAATTGGATCGTCGTGCAGTTCACGGCGCCGGGTCAACAAAGTCAACTCAAAGGCAGCGCGTCATTTGCCAGGAATAAAAATAAATTAAAACTTCAGCGGGCCATTAGTCTACCTCCTTGCCAAAATTTGATGAAATTTCCATAAGCACAAAGTGGTAGATTAGAGTACAAAACTATTCACAACTCACGTCTCCCAAGAAGCTCCCTCGAAGGCGCTGGTGAAGAAAGAAGCTGGTGCCGGGCAGAAAGCCAGGCAAACAATGCTTTCCCAGCGTGACCCGACTCCAAAAGGTGACACCCGGTGCCTCGAAGTTTAGTCAAGAGGGATAAACTCTGTTTGGGAAGGAAGTAGTGATCAATTCGAAGGAACCACGGCGAAGAAGGCAACAATTACTCACGTTTGCACGGTAGGGAAGGTGGAAATCGATAGTGCAGTAATGGAGTGCATTAACTTCATCCAGCTCCTTTGGTAGTTGAGGTCTCACAGGAAGCAGGAGAAGAGAGGCAGTCTCAAACTTTTGGTGAGTGAGTGGGCCCGGTCTGCCGCGTCTCACCAAAGAAAATGTGGCGAATCTCGGAGTAAAGAATCTTACGGCAGCGAGCTTCGAATCGCTGGGCCTGATAATTCATCTCATGCGGTTTTGATGCTGGCGCATGAAGCGTTATCCACATATCATCGTTAACACCTGACCAACAGCTCGATGACGCATCCTTTTGTAGAACACAAGAGTACAACCGTCGTTGGAAAAGTGCTAATACAAGAACAAAAATGAAGACTGAACTTGGCGGTGGGAATTTGCTCGTGGTAAGTCGTTCACAAGAAAGTTAGCGTTCTTCTGGCAAGTTTCGTAGACTTGGAGAAAAGAAATCCTTCCGCAGCGTCGGTAAAAGCCGAGCAGCGAAAGTTGAGATCTTGTAACCCTTCTGCGGTCGCTCCCGGATCTCCGCCCACGATAGCCATGCAGGTCGACAAGAGAACAATCGCGGGAATCACATGTCGAAAGACGCGTGATTAGGTCGGAATTGGTAAAAGGCTGAAAAGTTCTTAAACTTCAGCGAATCATGCGCGAAGTACTTTTTGGTATTTTGAAGGTGGAATAAGCCAAAAGTCAACCAAGAAGTATCACCGAACTTTAGAGATCACGGGCGTATAGAGGTCATCAGAGTTCATGAGAGGGATTCTTTGGGAGTGGGTGTCATCGAGAAGGTATGACAAGGAAAAACTCGTAAAAGGTTAAATATGAGTCAGGAAGATAGTCAAGTAAACAACGAAGTTCTTGATCTATAGTGCGATGTCCCGTACGGATCGATCTTAAAGAAAACAAGTGCGCTTGAATTTGGTCAATAGATATAGATTAAGCCCCGCAGGGAATACTTGGTTTTATTATTTTAGATTCAAAGGTGCCCTGATCGATCTAGAAGGAGCCTTAAAGTAGCGAAACACAAACAATCAAACAAGACTAGAGCTCCACGAGGGTGAAGTGCAAGGCGAGAAGAAATCCTTAGCAAAAGTGCACGAAATTGAAAATCTTAGAGCTCCCACCACTCACGTGGAGTCGAAAGACGAGAAGGTAAGAGAGAGATCGGTCAATACAGGAAGATCGATGGTGAAAACCATACCGATGGGGCAATAATCGGTAGATCGTTGGAAAAATCCCAAGAAATTTTGTTGACAACGGTACGCCCGTCAACACAAAGAGAGTCGATTTCCAACATTACGTGTGGTACAATCACTACCATACGGAACTCAAAAAGGTTAGTTCACTTTCATGCCATTTGAAAGTCGCTACAAAGTCGATTTTTTTTTGCTCAGGGTGCTCACCGTAAGCGTCCACCCGGTCGTTATGCGGTGGCAAGAAGGTGGTCAACCTCCGGCAGGCAATCCCTGCTGGCACAAAAATTGAGGTAACAATCATTCCTAGGATCGCGTCAGAAAAACCCGCGACATCCAGGAGAATGAGATTGGCAAGAAACAAACTTGATTAAGCGATATTAACGCGAATTATCACGGCAATCCAAGAACAAGACACAAACTTGCACCCGCGGCATAAAGCGATTCCAAATGGTGCAGGCTTAGTACAATAGAATTCAGAGTAGTTTGAAATAAACAAAGTGAAAAAAGATAGGTAGGTAATACTTGGATCCGTTTGGATCACAAGTAATAAGCCCCGAAGAGAAAGTTTAACGTTTAAAAGGCAAGATGGGAGTAGTTGATTGGCATCCCTCTTTGGTCGAAGAGTACAACTTCCCGAGTAAGCATTTCCACCGCCCCGGGCGCCGGGCACCACCGAGGATGCGAGTAGCGCCTGTGGCATAGAAGTCTCTGAGGAGAGAAAGGTTCTAGAGTATGGAATGACATTGCCTTGGCAATGTGCGTCTCAAAGAAAGTAGGTTACCCGATAGAAAACATTGAGTCAACTTATTGGATGAAGCAGACCAAAGGTAAGAGTTTTTGCGATGCTGCGGACAGTTGCTTTCGTGTCCCCAATGCGTCCCCAGCCATAGCACGCCAGGTTTCTTGCGCTTACACTCGCCCAAAATGACAAGTGTAACTAGCGATAACGGGCGGGCGACGGGCGGGTGGGTTACCCGATGAAGCGAAGCCGGAATCACTAGCGAATCACTGCACGTTAGGGGTGAAGGGTGATCCCTCTTTACAGATGATTGAGCTGAACTTCCACGTTGAAAGACATATTCTTTCGGAGGTAAGAAAGAATGTCACACAGATACCCAACCTCTTGGTGAAAAGCTGTCAGGTCGGGTTTTTGGTGTTTCTCGAAATGGCAGCTCACAGAAATAGCCAAGCAAGGTTTCTGGGGCTTCCGGGGAGTTGCGGTGATTAGTTTAAGGTGCTTTGGAGTTGGTTTCACCAAGAAATGGCGGAAGTTCGGAAATCGAGACACCGTAGGAAAATTTCCCGGCGGAACTAGGATTTGGGTTACCAGGGAGCGAGTAGTCGAGGGGGCTGACAAATTGGGGTAGAGCAAGAGCCCGATGGTAAGGGTCGGTGATCTACCATAGCCAAAGGAATGGCTAGCGAAGCGAAGAAAGTTAAGATTGCCTTAAGTAGATTTTGGTTAAAGCGAAACCAAGAGAGACAAGATGGCAACTTGATTAGCCAAGTGAACCGATCCGCGGTGAAAAGTCCTCATCGCGGCGTTCGGGTCCCGAGGGTCGATAAATTCAAGCAGCACCTGGAGGCAGGTGGATACGCCGCAACAAGAATCAAAGCGGAAGTTATTGTCCATCCGTCACTTCGTGGATATGCAATCCCATCACGTCAGCCAGGAAGCAGTTCGTCAAAGATAACGCACACACACAAGAGGAAAATGATGGGATTTGAATGACAAAAGTCATGAGTGGAAGAAAATGGAAGCTCAAGATGCGAGAAAGAAGTTCTTCCAGCGTTGAAGGAAAAATGAGTCACGACAAACAAAAGCGATCGTAAAGACTCACGGTTGAACAACACCACGAAGATGGGCGTTGTCCAAAACTCTTTGAAAAGTAGTAGTTACCAGGCTCGTTCGAAGAAAAGTCGGCCAGGCATAGAAGTTGGTTTACGATCATCCCGAGAAAAGGTCATTCGAGTCATCACGTCACGGAGTAAGGCACAAGAATTTCACGGTGATACTTTCTGTTCGAGGAAGAAGATAAAGTAGTTGAAGCTTGATAGAAGGAAAATCCGTCTCAAGCCTTCACTTTATACTTGATTTGAACATCCGGCGTACTCGGCGATGGCCAAGCACAAGAAGTAAGCTTGGCGTCCCGGTCAAGCAACGCCAAAAATGTTGGCGTTACGAAGGTAGAAGTCGTTGATTTAAAGTGTAAAACACTAGCGGTCTGCGAAGAATTTGTGAAACTAGGTCTCACGAATTTGGTCGCGGAACTTGTCGAACCACGAAAGTTAGTCGCCAGGTTCCGTAGCGTCCAGCGCCTAAGCGTTGTCCCCGAGGAAAGTGCTTGATGAAAAATCATCCGTTGTGTCAAGCGACCACCACGCCGAATCGACTCACGGAGCAGTTTCAGGTTGATCTGAACGCGATTCCATCGGAGGAAGTTGAAAGATAAAGCGTTGAGCGTCACCGCGTAGCGCTCCAGGTTCCTGATCAACCAAGCTCAAAGGTGCATACGAGGTCAAGTCACGAAAATTTCTCTGGCGTCTTAGAAAGTAGCGGCCAAATTTTGTCGAGAAATCGGGAAAAAGCGCACGAGAAACTACGCCAAAGGCTTGTGGCCCCGTCGAGGTGGTATGACACTAAGAAGAACTTAGGAGAATTAACAGGAAATAATACACCACAAAATTAGCAAGTTCGGAAAAATTCTCATTCCAAAGTGAAATCAAGGAGAACAGAATTCCACGAAATTCGAAGTACGATGCCACATACGAGATACGAATACGGAAGAAGAGCCTAGATTCACGGCTTGGCTTTGATACCAGGAGTGACACATCCCGATCCGGACCAGGCCGGGAGTGCCGGAGTGCGCCCATCCGCGTGATTAGCGTGAAAGCAAAAGAAATTAGAGAATAAAGAATAGAATATTGAATTAACAATAAAGTCGAAATTACTTGCAGGCGTGCGAGTGGGCGGAAATTAAAAAAGAATACCACGGTAAAGTAGGGTAAGGGATACAATTTATACAGCGTATAAGAATCCTACATCGTGCCACCACCAGCATGTCGGCGTGCGAGGCTTGACCAACTAACTTTGGAGCGCAAAACATAAAGCGGTGAGTGGGTCAAAAGCAAAGTTTGCTAAAAGCAGTTATTTCAAAAACTAGTAACTTCGTTTGAAAACAAGTATAATTGATAAAATGGGAGTCGTGCCGTACGCATGATCCTCAAGCACTACCATTTTAAAACATTCGGGTACTTTCTGATACGCTCATTCCCAAGAAAATTTAAAGCCTAGTAGATATGGTGAACCAAGACTCAAATCAAAACAAATTTTGAGTTGAGAAATCAAATACCTTTGTAGATTCCTCTTTGCCTAAGCAAAGGCTAATCACCCATGGAGAGGGCCTTCATTCCTTGCTTGGATGATGATGGATGAATCGGATTCTCCAAGTTCCCAAAGTAGGGAACCTCTAAGTCTCCACACCAAGGAGAGCCTTGATGAGAAGATGAGTGTCCTAGAGGAAGAGAGATTGCTAGCTATTTTCCTCTAGGGAGCCGGCCTCTTTGAGAGAAGAGAGCATTTTCATGCTCAACCATTCTCCCAAAAGAAAACCACTAAGTTATGAAATGTTACAAAGTTTCCTTTATAACCTTTTCACAATGTAGTGGCAAACTTGCAATTAAAGCAAGTTTGCTACACATACACCAAATGGCCGGCCATGTTGGGTTCATTGGGCTTTTGGGCCCTAATGTATTATTAGTCATTAAGTTGTCATACAACTTAAGTCAATGGGCTTGACGTTCGAAGCCCATTGGGCCTTGAGGCCCAAAACTAACCCGAGGTCTATAACGAACTTATTCGTTTGATTAATTAACATATTAATTAATCCTTGCCATAAATAATTAAACCATTTAATTATTCTTACTCATCTCCATTGTTTCATCAAACTCTACCTTACTCGGTGTACGATCCATTAGGTTCCTTTTAGCGAGGCAGTGGAGGATTAGAACTCTTTCAAATCTATTCCGAATTGAAACATATTTTCAATTCTCCCTTAAGTGATTATACACCTATAGGGCATCCACAAACCATGAGTGACACCTAGCAGTATGTCATGGCTACCCAAGCTAATCAGAAGAGGTGGAGAACCTATTCAGTTAGGATTGCAATGCAATACGGTCCTTCTCTAATACAATACTCTCGACCACATTGTTTGGTTTGATAGTTTATTCATGTCTACTATCCAATGTGATTCCAATACTTATATGATTACATTGAATATGATTTGGAACGACTTCCTAAATCTTATTCATACTCTGGCCAGAGATTCTTAATCATATCTTAGAGTATTCTCCCTCAAACGGTTTGAAGGTTAGAGATCCCTTGTTGCGCATTCACTTGCCTCCATGGCTAAGTAGCTTAACCCCAACTATGCCGTGGACACCCTCGGATGGGGTGACTTTGACATAATCAAAGATCAAGGACCTCACCACAAGACAACTGTGATGCCTCAGGTCAAAGGACTAATTTGCATTATCCCAACTATGAGTTCTCATGTGACATGATCATGAAAACTCATCATTGATCGTGTTCAGTGGACTCACTCTATATTGAGCACCTACATGCTTGTCTTGGTGTCAGTTACATCAATGACTCGAGACTAGTCACTCTCCCTGAGAGAAGACATAACATGTACTGATCTTAACGGACTGTCAATGCCCAATTGGCAATCCTATGATCAGGAACGTTTAGGATATGTCTATGATCGAGAATGGTCTCATGAACCTAACTTGTTTAGATTACATTCTACTAAGCACATATTCCTTGGACTTATTGTTTAAGCATATAACATTTATATGAGACTACTATAAACAATAATCTATGCCCTTTATATTAAACTAAATTAGTTTAACATTTGAAATGTCCGTAAAGTATCATCATATGATTGGTTTTAGGGCACATTTCCAACAATCTCCCACTTGCACTAGAGCCAATCAGCTTGGTCATCAGTGATGATGCCTCTTCTGAATTCATTTCATAAATGGCTGAGTAGTAGGCCTAGGTAGTGGATATCTATATGTTATCCACAGAAGCAAACTTGAGATTAACGACTTCACCATTATACATGATTTTCAATCATGTGGTTTAGTCTCTCATTTGAGTTCGGATCTTGATGAGACCTTGATTCCCTTGGCTTGAGCTATCGCCCCATTAGTGTCAAAGTGTCGGCACACTAAAGACACTATCTGGTTGGAACCGAATAGAAAGTTCATATCTTTCCCATCCAAACAACAACGTTGTAAGCTTCTATATGGCTATATATTTTGCATGTGTGATGAAACACACTAAAGTCATTACTTTTAATGTTTTCACCTAAATATCTCTTTAGTCAAAATAAAGAGATATTCGATGATGGATTAGATTCATAATCTAATACATTTACGCTTTCATTGCGTTACTCTAATTCTTCCTCATTCTTGAGGAATCCATCCTTTAGTGTTTCTTAAATACTTAAGGATTCACTTGACAGTTGCCATGGTTCTGATCCTGGGTTTGCATTGATATCGTCTTGTACCATTCTAGGTACAACTCATATCAACGTTTTTCATACAATATGAAATACATAAATCACCTTTAGGCGTATGCATAAAGGATCCAATTTACACATTATTTATTTGGGAGTCAAAGGGTACATTCCCTTTGAGAAGAGCAATCTCTTAGTCTCACTAGAGTTGTCCTTCCTTTTGAAGATTATCATCATATGAGAAACTTCCTAGCATCCTTCGTCTATCATTAGGGACTGATATAATCTAATTATATTTTGAAATCTATCATTATAGATTTCCATTCCATGTTTATAGACTATGTCTCCCATATACTTTTGTTTAAAGTCATAACTTTAATGAAGAAGAATTTCTTTTATTTCCAAAATTAATATATATCATATATATGTTCAAATTTAGAAATATGATTAACTCCCACTAATCTTTTGTAAACCTTGTAGATAAAAGATTCATTTACATCCTTATGAGAAATCAAACGATTTGATCATTCTCTCATAAAATGCTTATAGTTCCCATTAGCTTGCTAAGATTCATGATGGATGAATCTCTACAACTTTACATGCTTATGATTTCTAGTTTTAGACATATATTATCAAGACTATCTTGATAATGGTTTCGGAAAACCATATTATGTCCAAACATTGAATCATCGTTAAGTTGTAGCTAACAATCTTCGAATTAATAGAAACCAAGACTACATCAAAGATGGTTTCTTCCAAGTCAACCAATCTCTTTGATTGTAGTCGCCTTAAGCTACCAATTAGCTATGTAGGTTTCATTATTTCGAGTCAAATGGTATTATACCATTTCCTTGAGTATATATCGTATACACACTCAATGTAATCATAAGGATTTTCATTCTTAATTCTTTCGAATTAAGAGGTGTAACTCTATGACAAAGTCATAAAGTTCAAACCATTCAACTAAGACGGTTTGCAAATCCTTCTTGATTACCTTGGAGCTATAGTTGTTGGAACTAGATTGTTATATTTGTTGATTATCATCTTGTCTCTCAAAGAACCTATTCTTTGAATTCTATTTCTCGTTCACTTGCTCTATCTTAAGCAAATCCTAGTGTAGGATTTCAATGAACTACCCAACAAACAACATTTGTTAGTTGGTTAATAGAAGTGATATCCAAAGGTTAATTTAAGGATATCCACCATGCAAGTTCGGGTAGGGGTTCAAGAACAACCTCACAATGATATGATGTTGATCATTCTCGTTACCTACCTTCACAACATCAAGTATGCTTATAGAACTCCTCCTGAGTGTAAGCATGTACTTTGTACTCCCCCATGATAGGGTGAAGTCGGTGTACAAGTCACAAACGATTGGAGCCTACCATGGTGGCCACAAGATTATTCTCAAACAATATTGCTTGTTAGCACACAACCCCAAATCTTAACATGCTTAAGACTTGTCTTTCTTTCCAACTACATCCTATGA
>JAEHOF010000104.1:0-60108 GCA_018257905.1 Gillenia trifoliata | reverse complement strand
TCTATCGCTCTACCTTCTTTCCATAATCCCATGCCTGAAGCAAACATGGATTAAAGTCATTGAATATCACAGGTTTTTTTTTTTTTTCAAAAGTAAATTTTTATATAAATATTAAAAGATGAAAAAGAACTCAGTAACTGCAGTGATTTGTTTGACATACATGTCCTACTAAGTTTAGCACACGATCTTCGTTGTATAAGCTGTTGTTTTTCTTTCCACTTATAATTTCAAGCATTAAGACTCCATAACCGTAAACATCAGATTTTACAGAAAAGTTTCCTGCCATGACATACTCGGGGGGCATATAACCGCTGTACCAAAAGAGGATTAAAAATTCTTTAGCACATTTTTATATATGTAAATGCATGTTCCTTAACCGAAAGAAACACATGTGATAAGAGTATTGTATGTATATATGCAATTTTTTCTTACAATGTTCCGGCGATCTTCATAGTATTTGCTTCCAGTTCCTGGGTGAAAATCCTTGCCATACCAAAATTGGCAATTTTGGGGTTCATATTTTTGTCAAGCAGTATGTTACTAGCTTTCAAATCTCTATGGATCGCGTCGTTCCCGCATATTTGTGCAAGTAAAGCAATCCTTGAGTGACTCCTTCAATTATATTGAGACGGTTCTTCCAATCTAGGAGCACACCTCTGATTGGATCTGTGCAATATAGAGAAAGTTTAGTAAGAATATTTTGACACTCTAGATAACAAACTGAACAAATGAATACACTAAAGTAGTGTTGATCCCCAACCATATAAAAAGTGGTCCAAGCTTTTGTTTGACATGTACTCATATATCAACATCCTCTCGTCTTCATGAATGCAAAATCCGAAGAGCTTAACAAGGTTTGTATGTCGGAGTTCATGTATGAGTATCAATTCATTCTTAAACTCCGAAGTTCCTTGTCCGGAACACTTTGAAACTTTCTTCACAGCTATATCTTCTCCCGTCACCAATTTTCCCTGAATTGGTTTTCCATAATATTCTCAATTGTTTCATAAAGAATAGAAGACACTACACATTTTATTATTTCAAGGCCTTACCTTATAAACAGGTCCAAATCCCCCTTGTCCGAGCTTGTTTTCTTCCGAGAAATTGGAAGTGGCAGCCAGGACAGATTCATAAGTAAATACGCTTATATCATGTTTTCCCGAGTTTACATGATCATTTCGTAGCGGATTTACAGGATCAACAGTTGGTCTATTAGATTTCATGAAACTAAACAATTCGTTATGTATCCCACCTATATAGTTTAGTGTGGAGAGTCAAAATTTCAATTTGGGAGCTGTCAAACATCTGAAATTCTGTCTAACAAGTGCACTTAAGGCTTAAAGAACATACCGGAAAATATTTTTCTCCTTCGGAGATGGGTTAAGATGAAAAACACCATTACCAGTAGAGCAGCAGCAATATAAATGTGATGAATTTGATAATGAGATTGTATATTTCTATTGTGATTGAAATTACACAGACTACAGAACTTATAGACAGACTAAGAGCAAGTAATAAACCAATGAACAAAACGCCACAGTCCTTATCGCTCTTGACTCCTTAAATTGAGCCTTCTATCCAGTGGCCTAACTCTAATTACAGATTACTCCCGCTCAATTGAGCCTGTACAGTCCTTGTAATCCTTGTAATACTCCCCCTCAAGTTGGATAAAGGGGATTGATTGAGCCAAGCTTGCATAGCAATCTGTGAAACTGAGTGGTGGTGAGAGTTTTTGTGAAGATGTCAGCGATCTGATCATGGTTGCGAGTATAGATCATCTCAATCACGTGGGATTGGACTTGAGTGCGCACAAAATGACAGTCCATTTCAATATGCTTAGTTCGCTCATGGAAGACAGGATTTGATGCAATATGCATCGCAGCCTAGTTGTCACAAAACATGGAAATTGGTTGGCCATGAAGAAAACCAAGATCGGATAGGAGACCTTTTAACCAAATGATCTCACATGCAGTCGAAGCCATAGCCCTATATTCAGCTTCGGCACTTGAGCGCGCAATCACAATTTGTTTTTTACTTTTTTCAGGTGACCAAATTGCCTCCAGCAAAAGTGTAATATCCAGTGGTTGACTTGTGATCAAGAGCATTTCCCACCCAGTCAGCATTGGTGCATCCCGTAATGGTGGTTATGCCATTATTTTTCATTAAAATTCCTCGACCCACTGAACCTTTGAGATAACGTAAGATCCGTTTGACAATATGTAAGTGAGAAAGTGTAGGAGAATGCATGAATTGACTTACGAGGCTCACGGCATAGGCGATGTCAGGACGTGTGATGGTGAGATTGATGAGCTTTCCAACTAATCTTTGGTAGTAGGAAATATTAGTGAGCAGTTCTCCTTCAACGTCAAGCTTTAGTTTGCTATCAAGAGGATTACGGGATGGTTTGCAATCCATCATGTCAGCTTCATCAAGGAGGTCGAGCAAGTATTTTCTTTGGTTCAAAAATAGGCCCTTTGTTGAGGTTGCCATTTCGATCCCAAGAAAATATTTCAAGGCTCCTAAATCCTTGATGGCAAATTTCTGATTAAGAGAATGCTTGAGTGCGTTGATTTCCTCCATGTTGTCACCAGTGATAATAATATCATCAACATATATGAGTACAATCAGTTTACCAACATAACCAATTTGAACAAATAGAGAGGAGTCGACATGACTTCTCTTGATCCCAACAGCTTCCAGAACAGAGCTTAACTTAGAATACCATGCATGCAGGGATTGCTTGAGGCCATAAATGGCTTTGTGAAGTTTGCAGACCATATTTGTTTCCTTTTTTTGTGGATGACCAGGTGGTAATTGCATGTAGATTAACTCTTCGAGATCACCATGTAAAAACGCAT
This sequence comes from Gillenia trifoliata, assembly GCA_018257905.1. NCBI lineage: Eukaryota > Viridiplantae > Streptophyta > Magnoliopsida > Rosales > Rosaceae > Gillenia > Gillenia trifoliata. The sequence continues at coordinate 57,250 of JAEHOF010000104.1, read as the reverse complement.
TTTTTACATCCATTTGGTACAATTGCCAAGCTTGATTCACATCAACAGATAAGAGAACCCTGACTGTGTTCATCTTTGCTACAAAAGCAAATGTCTTCTTGTAATCAACTCTGTAAGTTGAGTGAATTCTCGAGCAACCAATCGAGCTTTATGTCTCTCAATGGTCTTATCCGAATTGAACTTGATCTTGTAAATCCATCGGCTGCCAACAATCTTCTTGCCTTTGGGGAGTTGAGCAATACTCCATGTGTCATTATCAGCTAATGCCTTGAGTTCATCATGCATTGCATCTTGCCAAACTGGTTGAATATTGGCTTCGTGGAAAGATGTAGGCTCTTTTTCATCCGATAACTTACTGAGGAACAAAGCATGTGGCAATGAAAATTTATGATAACTGACAAAGTTAGAGATGGGATACCTTGGAGTGTACGTAACATAATTTTGTAGTCGCGGTGGAGGATGTTTAATTCGAGAGGGATTCATTCTCGGTGTTGGAATGACTTCGTGTGAGTCAACATGTTCAATGACCTCTTCTGTGATGATTTGATCAGTACTGACTTGATCGGAATTCTCTGAATGATGGTCTTAGGAGTCATGGTTGTTGAGTACTGATGTAGGAAGATCAACACTATCTTCAGCTGGAGTGGGTAAAGGAAAAGACCCCCAATATTGCTCCCCCTGAAGGTTGGGATTTGCATGCTTCTGAAAGAATGGTTTGGTTTCCTCAAACCCAACATCTTGTGATACCACTAGCTTCCTTGTGCTTGGAACATAACACTTGTAGCATTTTTAGGAACTTGAGTATCCCATGAACACGCCCTTAACAGCCTTGGGGTCTAATTTATCCCGATGAGGGGCTTGTATGTGTACAAAACATGTACACCCAAAGACTCTGAGGTGCGAGAGGTTGATGATTCGCCCTTTTATGAGTTCATAAGGGGACTTTGAGTCCAAGACACTGTTGGGCAGTCGGTTGATGATATATGTTGCCGTGAGGACACCTTGTGACCAAAAACGTTTAGGCACATGCATTTGAATCATCAAGGATTTGGTCTTTTCGAGTAAATCTATATTTTTCCTCTCGGCAATGCCATTTTGCTGAGGTGTACCTACACAACTTGTTTGATGCAAAATACCATGTGTGCTCTCAAGTAGTCAGGCATAATTTTGGAAGTAAACTTAGTGCCATTGTCAGATCTTAGGGTTTGAATTTTTGAGGAAAATTGAGTCATGACTAAGTTGTGAAATTCCTTGAAAACATTAATCACTTCACTTTTAAATTTCAAAAGATACAACCAAGTAGCCCTTGAGAAATCGTCAACAAAAATGACATAATATTTGTAGCCATCAAAAGACTCCACAGCGGCAGGACCCTAGACATCTGAATGAACAAGTTCAAATAATTTACTAGCCCTAGACAAAGATGAGCCAAAAGAAAGTCTAGTAGCTTTTGATAATTGACAAGTATCACAATGATGTGGAGTTTTATACAAACTAGGGAACAAGGAAGACAAAACATGGTCAAAGGGATGAGCTAAATGTTTGTGCCACAAATAATGTTCTTGAGCTAAACTTAAGTTGGTTTGAAGACACTTTGGTATGGTGAGATTCTTGGACAATTAGTAAAGTCCGTTCAAGTAGAATCCCTCACCAATCTTCTTCTTGGTTACTCGATCCTGAAAAACAAAGTTGTGAGGAGAAAATATAGCAAGACAATCCAACGAATTTGTGATCCTTCCAACCGATAAAAGTTGGAAGGGAAAGGAAGGGACATAGAGAGCACTGGATTCCACATTGTCACAAATTAACTTAACCTTCCCTTTCCCTAAAATGGGTGCCCCTCTACCATTGGCAACAGACACATGTGATGGTTTGGAGAATTTTTCAAAATCATGTAAGATGGACGATTTATTTGTCATGTGGTCAGTGGCACCTGAGTCTATAATCCAAAAATCATGTGTATAATTAACTTGTAGAGCAATAGAGATAGCACACATGATACCTGGAATGTCTTCTTTAGAGACGTGACTCGATTCTGACAAGAAATCGACAAATTTTCCAAGCAAGGCAGTGTGATTTGCTTCAAACGACGTCTCTCAATTTTCATAATTTTCCTTCTTGGTTTGGAGATAAGTAGCAAAATCATTAATCAACGTCATAGGGTTTGAAGTAAATTTCACTAACCCATATGTTAGATTATTTGTTGCTGCATGATTTGCCCTTGATTTGCTTGAATGATGGTAGCTCAGGATAGAGGATCCAACATCTTTCCTTCAAGTGTCCTTTACCATTGCAATGTAGACACTTTAAATCAGGTCGCTTCTTAGATCTTCATACTCAGTCCCTAAGCTAGCCAAGAGTTGAAAAACTTTATCTTCATCAGCCCTCTTCAATAGCACAGCAGAATCTGTGGTGTGAGGTCGATACATGTCAAGCTCATTCCACATTGTTTTCATACTTCCTAGATGTTGAACGAAGGATTGATCTCCTTGCTGTAGACTTGCAAGATTCTTCTTGAGTTCAAAAACTCGAGCAACATTGTTTTGATTTCTATACATGTCTTTGACAACATTCCAAAGGATGTGAGAAGAAGGGGAATAACTGAAAAGTTCAGACAGTTTTGGCTCCATGGAGTTGAGGATCCACGACATGACCAGTGAGTCCTTGCAAAACCATGATTCATAGTTGGGAGAATTGACATCTGGAGGTTCTATGTTTCCATTGATGTAGCCCAGTTTCAATCTTCCTCCAAATGCTAGAGTGATGGCCCTGGACCATGGAAGATAGTTGAATTCATTCAACAAAGTCGAACACAAACGCAGGTTAGGATTTGCGTCAGGTTCAGAAGAAAATGAGGGGGGAACTGAGGAATTCTTAGCCTCAAACATAACTGAATTCTCTTTTGCCATGATTGTGGTAGAAGATTTAGAGAAAACGAAACACTAGCAACAGAGACAGGCCAATTAGGATTCCTGCTCTGATACCATGATGAATTTGATAATGAGATTGTATATTTCTATTATGATTGAAATTACACAGACTACAAAACTTATAGACAAACTAAGAGCAAGTAATAAACCAATGGACAAAACGCGACAGTCCTTATCGCTCTTGACTCCTTAAATTGAGCCTTATATCCAGTGGCCTAACTCTAATTACAGATTACAAGAAAAAACAAATCAGCTAGAAATAAGGAAGAAAAACAACATGGAAGCACGGAAAGAGTTTAACGTGAGATGATGGTAAACACAACCCTAACAATGTAGCTAGTTAGGGTTGCAACCTGTACAGTCCTTGTAACCATAGGCGAAGCTATGTAGGAGCAAAGGGGGGAGGTCGCCCCCCCTCGCTCGCTCGCCGGAAAACAAAGGCAGGAACGACGCTTGAACCCCCCCTGATTCGACCGAAAACTGGGAAGCAGCGATTGTCGAGTCGGCGATACAAGCCTTTGGCTGACTGTCTGGGCACTTCGGCGATGTGAGGAGGAATAAGACATAAGGGATGAGGATTAAAAGTAAAGAGAATCAGACGTGGCACTATTTATTACCATTAGATTTATTTGAAAGGCTTCAATTAAAAGCCTTCCATAATATTGCAAGGTAAAAAACATGCAGAGGATCCTACAAAAAATCATTTTTATTCTCCACGTGGCGTCATATCATTGATTAATAAATTGTTTAGCCCAACTTTATCCTCAAGATTTTGATCGTATGGACCTCATGAATCTTCCAATTCAACTTGACAATTACATTCATGATATGAAGATGCATAGTGAGTTTTCATCATTGAGAGAACTTAGTGATTTTGCAAAAGAGTTAGTGAAGACTGGGAGGTGTGAAAGGTATATACATTGACTTTGGTGCTACCGGTTGCAACCGCTTCGGTGGAGAGAGCTTTTTTTGCTATGAAGATTGTGAAAACACCTTTGCGTAACAAAATGGGAGATCAATGGTTGAGTGATAGCATGCTTGTTTACATTGAGAAAGATGTATTTGCTTATATTGATAATGAGCCTATTATGCGACGTTTTCATGACATGAAACCTCGCCGGCAACAATTGTAATTTGTTTGTATTAATTAATTATGGAAGACATTACCATATAAAAAGATTTAGTTGTTACCATTTTTCTTTAACCTTGCATTCTTTTAAGTTCGCCCCTCCCCCCGATAAATCCTGGCTTCGCCACTGCTTGTAACCCTTGTAATAAAATGCTAATCCATAACCACTTACGTCCTGCATGTACAATGTAACAATTAATTTAGTACATATTTAATTTTATATAAGGCTAATGAAATTTAGTGAATATCTTTGTATACTAAGATATTAGTATATAACTAGACTTACCATTTTTTTGGGTAGGTGGTTTTCCTGGTGTAAATTCTGACAAAACCAAACCATTTCTTGCAGGAGTGAATCCATTAGTGTCATCAATGAATTCACAGTCGGCACTCCAAAATCGACATCCTGCACCAGTAGTCTGGTTACCAAGGCACTCACAATTTTGCCAACAAGTGGCCTTACAATCACCACTACCAGTATCAAACCAGTAGGGGGATTCTGAAGTATGACTAGATTGGTTGATCTTGAAGTAACCACTTCTGACATCAAACCCATCACCAGATTTTGTCATACAATCGCTTGGTCGGTCCCTTCTCACGCACCCTCCAACCGTGTTATAGCCATCGCAGTTTTGTGCTTGCGCAATATTAACCTTTGCACCGTACTCATAAAGTGTTCCCCTGCTATATAGGACCCATTCTGGTGCAAGATCATTTGGATCACCTGCAGCAGTGTAAGTGAGGTAGTCTTTGTTTTCGTTTGAAACTATGCTAAAATTGTACCTATGCTTGGACACATCAGGCAAAATAAATTGAAATTTTCCATCTTCAAACACCCCACTAGTCCAATAAACCATCCCACCTTGCTTGATTCTCAATTCGTGTCCCTTCGGGTCCCAATCGAGGCTGAAAGGCCCTGATGTAGGATTGTAGCTTGTAGCCCAAGATAAAAGTGACCAATTTTTCTCATTTGTACGGTCAACACCCAATTTCATGCCTGGTAAAAATGTGTCTGTAAGATAATCAAAACTCTGCCACAAAACTCCGTTGGTTGATCCGTTGACTGAGCTCACTTCTTGTAGTACAAAATTGCCAGAATCCAAAAGAGTAGCCTGAACAGCACTAGTACTACTGGTAAGAGAGTAATTAAATAACAATAGGGTCTCCACCTTAGTAAGTAACTTTCAAAGTGTTATTGGTGTCTACGGTGAGAACTGGGGATGAAGGGTATGGAATAGGTGTGTCTCTATTGCCAATCCATGCTCTGTTTAGACCTTGATTGCTGCCCTGGACTGCAAGATAGCTGGTGTTTTTCGACCCGTTGTTATACACATAGAAACCCAACCTGAACTTCCCAGATGCAGACACTAAGAAACTTGAGGAATCGAGAGTGTCCCCTGGCTTCAGTGTGTCCCTTGCATCATGACAACTCCACAAGCATGCAAAAATGATCAAGAATATTGAGTTGATCATTAAACCTGTAGCTGCCATGAATGAACACAAGTACTGGGTAGTGATAGGTAATGACTAATAAGTCACAAATGAAACTACCTAAACAATGCTTATGAGGTTCATTTAGGGGGAAAATCCAAATTTTATGAAATATTAAATGAAAACCTAATCAAGTTTCTGATAAAAGATATAGCATTTCCTAATCATATATAATAAAAGGGTGGTGCTATCCACACACCCTTTTTTACCTTCCACTCGCAACTCTCAATTTCCGCCCGTTGGATTGAATGAATTGAAGAGAATCAAAGGACATAAATTAACAGGGTGTGTGTGGACGGTAAATTAAAAGGGGTGTGAGGATATCAAAACCCATAATAAAATCATACGTCTTTTTCTTTTTCTTCACATAATTGATGTTGAGTAATAAAAAATGTCTTTTTGATCATCAAGTGACTAAGAAATGTATCATCATTCATTCTTAAATTTGATATCAAGAACTAAAATTAAAACATTAAAAATATCCATTCATTCCTTCTTGTTGGAAATCCATTAGTCTAACCCACACACAAGTCCAATGTATAAATCAAACGACTGAAAACCACGTAACACCTTCCTACGTTAAGACAAAGTCAAATATTATATTTATATAAATAGGAAATAGCACGAACAAGAAAGCTTGAGGGGACAATGAAAGCTTTGGCACAACACGCTCTTCGCGTTGGAAAAGTTAACTGTTTATAATATTATGTTAGGCTATTTGTGATATTTTGTGTGTTAGGGTTTTTTAATAGGATAAGGATTATGATTACTTTATTTATTAGTTATTAAGGTTTAAGATTGATTAGGATTAACAAGTAGTAGATTGTTTAGGTGGTTATGGCATTATTCTTCAATACACTGTGTTTCGGGTGCAAACTCTCTCCTTTCTTCTCGTGTAGATTAGTGTAGAATATCGTTTGTAATCAAAACATTGATTAGGATTAGATCTTCATAAATATTCGAAACTTCTCTTCTAATTTTGTAGGAATTAAAATCTTGGCAAGATGTAGTCTTTTCATGATGTAGCGTTCTTGACATCACTAGCAGAAAAAATAGGTTGGGCGACAAAACTTTAGGCGACGAATAATTTTTCGTCGGGCAAGATCACTTTGGGCGACGAAATCCATATTTCGTCGCCTAAACATAACTTTAGGCGACGCCCTATTTCGTCGCCTAAACAGAACTTAAGGTGACAAACTTTAGGCGACCAACTAATTCGTCGCTTAAAATTTCAATGGGCGACGAATAAATACATTCGTCGCCCAAAAGATGGAAAAAGTGGGGCAAATAGAGAATGTGGCGCCAAACTTTTGCGCGACAAAATAATTCGTCGCCTAAAATTTCTTGCGCGACGAATGGTTCGTCGCTCAAAGTGGCGACTTGACGAATATTTTCGTCGCCCAAAACCTAGCAGATTTAATCCCCTCCCTTCAACCCGAGAGGCAGTTTTTGCAGAAAAATTATGCAAATTTGCCTCTCAAGTTAGCAGATTTTTCTCCCTCCAAATCTCTCTCCCTATCTCACTCATCTCCATCTTTCTCTCCCTATCTCACTCATCTCCCTCACCATCTCACTCTCTATCCCTCTAGATCTCTTTCTCTCTCTCTCTCTCCCCCAAGCTAGGTTCTATTTCCTCCTCCACCACCATTTCCTGTCCTCCTCCTCCTCCTCCACCACCACCGGGAATCGTTAACGGTAATTTTTATTTTTTAATATTATTTTTGAATTCTAATTAACATAAATTAATTAATTTTGTATAGGTTTGTTGCATAGGATTTTTGTTGGAGCACCAATTTGAAGGTATTTTCTTGATCATTTTATGTTGTTGACGTACAAATTTATTTTATATGGTTTTGTATGCAAATAATTTGTATATGTTGAATGACTTTATGTTGCGTTGTACGTACGAAGTTAATAGTAATTAACTTCTTACGAATTTATTTTGTGTTGTACGTACGAAGTTAATAGTAATTAACTTTATCCGAATTTATTTTGTGTTGTACGTACGAAGTTAATACTTTGTATGCATTTTTTTAACAAAAACTTAGTTTCCCATTTGAGAATTAATTGGATTTCGCGCATGGATGCGGAAGCGTGACTGCGATCCAATTGATTCTTGAATTGTCCCATTTTTGGACAGTTTGGGAGTGCACATTTGTGTGTTGTAGTTTGTGGTTCACGGATTAGGTTTCGATTGTGGGTTTTTGGTAACATCTTCTTACGTTCTTCGAGTGCATAGTAGGTATTTGATATCTACGTCATGCACTTGGAGAACTGTAGGGAGATGCTGCCAAAATTTTCCCACGTCGAAATCTAATCTTGGTGGATCCGTAAACTACGAGACACAAATGTGCACTCCCGAATGGGATAGGGCCTTTACCGGAGGCATAAGGTGACGAGACATAGTTGAAGTTATTCTAATGCCTCCCTCTCTTTCTCTCTTTAATGTGGTAACAGGAAAAATGGACAGACAGTGGATACATAATCCGAACAGATGTGCTGCTGAATATTTGGAAGGAGTAGATAATTTTATTGAACTTGCAACAAGACACAACCGGGGGCCTTTTCATATCAAGTGTTCGTGTAGGTCGTGTAACAATCATATGTGGGAGAGCCCTAACAATGTTCGCCATCATTTGGTAAGAAATGGGATGACGCAGACCTATACGAGATGGAATCATCACGGGGAACCATTACATCATGCTTCGTCTTCGTACCAGTCACGAGCAGAGACTAGTGAAGGAAATTTATCTGGGAATGACCAAGTCATGGGTATTGTAAATGACTGTTATCCATACGGCTCGAGCAATGAAAATGAGGAAGTGGGGGATGACGTGCCTCCCACCATGGACAAGGAAGCATTCGATAAGTATGAAAGGTTATTGAAAAATGCCAAGCAAGAATTATACTCGGGTTGTGAAGACTATTCGGTTCTTACGACGATTGTGGAGTTTATGCAAGGCAAGATGACGTTTCGTATGTCAAACCGGTGTTATGACTACTTTATTGGTATTGTGTGTAGGATGCTTCCAAAATACAATTGTTTGCCTAAAGATCATAAAAGTGCTCAAAAGGTGCTGAACGGTCTGGGCTTAGGGTATGAAAAAATCCATGCATGTGTAAATAATTGTACATTGTTCTATAAGGAAAACAAAGAGTTGGATAAATGCCCTGTTTGTAATGAGCCGAGATATAAAATCACACCTAAAAAAAGAAGGACGAAGATTCCAAAAAAAGTGTTGCGTTATCTTCCATTAACGCCTAGGTTGCAGCGCTTGTACATGTCGACGCACACAGCTACCGACATGAGATGGCATAAGGAAGAACGGGTTGATGATGATGTTATGAGGCATCCTGCAGATGGACATGCATGGATAGAATTTGATCGGATGTACCCTGAATTTGTAGCAGACCCACGTAATGTCAGACTAGGACTTGCCACCGGTGGATTTAATCCGTTCAGAGTTCTGAACCAAACCCACATCACTTGGCTGATCGTCGTAGTTCCTTATAATTTGCCGCCTTGGAAATGCATGAAAAAGGAATTTACGATGATGAGTTTATTAATCACCGAAGATCTAGGAAAGTCCATCGATGTCTATTTGAGCCCGTTGGTTGATGAGTTAAAGAATTTATGGGAAAACGGTATGCATACATTTGATAAGTCCACTGGGAAGATGTTCACCTTACGAGCGGTAGTGATGTGGACGGTACATGATTTTCTCGCTTATGCAATGATTTTCGGTTGGAGTACGAAGGGTTATATGGCATGCCCAGTCTGCAAGGAGGACGTAACATTTGGTTGGCACGCCGAAAATGTATGTTATATGGGTCATCATAGATGGTTGTCGTGGGATCACGAGTGGCGTACAAACGATACATCTTTCAATGGCAACACAGAGACCCGCATCAGACCTAGAGAATGGTCAGGAGATGACATTCTGGCTAAGTTGAAGAGTATAGAATTTGGTTCATATGGCAAAGGTGTTACTGGGCCTAGACCAGCTTCGCATCATAACTGGACGCATAAGAGTATTTTGTTTGAACTCCCGTACTAGTCCAAGTTAAAGCTTAGACACAACCTCGATGTGATGCATATTGAGAAGAATGTATGTGATACATTGGTAGGGACAATTCTAGACATTGAGGGAAAATCGAAGGACACGATAAAAGCTCGGCTAGATTTGGAACGAATGGGCATAAGGCGACCCTTGTGGATGAAGAAATTCGGCGGTGTACTCAGAAAGGGTCATCCGTTTTTCACTGTGAAACTAGAGGGGAAGAAACAAATTTTCAAGTTTCTTTCTTCCGTACAATTTCTAGATGGGTATGCTTCAAATATCTCGCGTTGCGTGAATGTGAAGACAAATTGATTTTCGGGATTAAAGAGCCATGATTGTCATGTGCTAATCCAACGCCTTCTCCCAGTTGGTATTCGAAGTCTGTTGCCTTTTGATGTGGTTAACCTAATAGTGAATGTCCAGATTTTTCGCACAGTTGACTACAAAGTCGTTGCGTGTGTCAGATGTAAAAAAGTGCGGAGATGAAATTGTACACATCCTTTGCAAGTTCGAGCAGATTTTTCCGCCAGCATTTTTTACTAGTATGATTCACGTGATGATACATTTGGCGGATGAGGCGTTGCTTGGTGGACCAGTCAACTATCGGTGGATGTATCCAATAGAAAGGTAACGTCGACCCATGGCCTTTGTATGATTCTTCATCATTTTATACATGTTTATTAATTACAACCATCGCTTTTCGATTTTGCAGGCTTCTTGGGGAGTTTAAAAATTTGTACGCAACAGGGCCAAGCCGGAAGGATCCATTGTGGAGGCATGGATCGCATATGAGTCGCTCACTTTTTGCGCAATGTATCTAACTGATGTTGAGACGACTTTTAATCGGCCCCAACACAACAACGACGGTGGTGTTAGGAAAGAAAAACTTTCGGTGTTTGCACAAACTGCACGTCCTTTTGGCTCGTCACCAAGAGGCGAATCATTTTCTGAAAAAGACATGGAGGTAGCGCATTGGTTCATACTCAACAATTGTGACGAGATTGGGTCGCTTCTGGATGAGCATGAACAGTTGATTAGTAATTCATATCCTTCAAATTTACATGCCGAGAAACACCGTGCATTATTTTCTCGTTGGTTGCGCGAACATGTAAGTTTTGTACTCTTTGGTTTCTTCACATCTTAGGTTTTTCGTCATTGTCTTCATATGTTCTTGAACTAACAAGATTACAAATTTTTGTACATATTCAACTAGGTTTTGAAACTGAAGGAAGAGAATTCGCCGTCATACACCGAAGAATTATATAACTTGGCGGTCGGACCGTTTCGCGCTGAATTGTACTTAGGGTGTCATGTGAACGACGTTAATTTTGTGGATGCTCAGCGTGATGACAACTTGTTAACTCAAAATAGTGGGGTCTTCGTCCTGGGTGGTGGCGACAGTGCCGATATTAAGTTTTATGGCATACTAACAAGTGTTGTACAAGTGCTTTACAAAGACCGATGCCAAGTGATTTTGTTTAAGTGTCATTGGTTTGATACAAATCCAAACAGGAACGAGAGTATTAAGCGAGACGAAGGGTTAGTATCAGTGAACACTAACACACGTTGGTACGATGAAAACCCTTACATTTTAGCAACTATGGTGAAACAAATCTTCTATCTTGATGACCTTAGGGCGGGGAATGGTTGGAAAGTTGTTCAAAAAATCCATCACAGAAACATATATGATATTCCTGACAGAGATAATAATGAAGACGACAGCGTTGCTGACCAACAGCTTTCATCTTCGATAGATTTTGGTTTGGCAACACCGTTGGATACAAATGTAATCTAAGAACCGCTTGAGGTAGCTGGAATGCCTGAAATCGAAATACCAATTGATTCCATTACAATTGACCTCGGTGATCTGAGACGCTACAATCCACATGACCCCGCACATACCAAGGACAGTGATGATAAGGAATCATATGCAAGCAGGGAATTTGAACTACCAAGCGAAAATGATGAAAGTGACGACGACGATGTGTATTGTATTTCTGATTCAGACTAAGTTCGGAAGTGCTGAAATTGTATTTCAATAAACATTGAAACATACATTGAAGTTGTAACTTGTAACGTTGTCAAATTATTAAGAAGAGACATTGAAACATAAATTATACCTTCATTTACCAAGGAAAAAAAAAAACCTGATTTGTAATTACAGGGAAGATGATTACATATATATCTTAGGCGACGAACCATTAGTTGTCGCCCAAAGTAACTTTAGGCGACGAAAACTACTTCGTCGCCCCAAATGTTAAAAATAATTACTTCATTTAAAAAAAATTAAAAAATTGTTTTGTAATCTGGTGTAAAAAATTGCAAATGTATCTTAGGCGACGAATATAAGTTCGTCGCCCAAAGTCGCTGAAGGCGACCAATAATTCTTCGTCGTGCAAACTATTTGTCGCCCAAGGTAAATTATTCGTTGGCCAAATTGTTAATAATACTTTTTAAACCTGTCAATATTGGGGGTAGAATTTTTAAGGGTTTGGGCGACGAATGAGTGTTTGTCGCCTTAACCTAAGAATTAATTTACACTGAAAAATCTCGTAATAAGTAATTGAAAAGGGGGAAAAATTTGTAAAAAATATACAAACGCTCGTAACGAGAAGGCCTACAACTTTCGTTTAAGTGTCATCTCCAAAATCGAACACTAGAAACCATGAAGCCTATATTATTTTTTAACCGTCGATTAACGTTTACGTTTACGCTCGGCTATTATACCTGTAATTTGTTTTTTTCATGCCGGTTCTTTTTCGAAAACATGATCTTTTACTAAATTCAATAAGATGAACGGTTACGATTATGTCCCCATCTTTACAGTTTAGTCAAATTTGTATAAGACGTTATATAGTTTATAGAAACTATATAACATCATCACACTTTTCAATAAACTGTCCATATGGGGACATTCTATGAACGATAGGAACTGTTCCTCTTATTGCATTTAGTAAAAGATCATGTTTTCAAAAAAGAATTGGGATGAAAAAAAAAAACTACGGACATAATAACGGAGTGTAAATGTAAACGTTGATCGACGGTTAAAAAAGAATATAGGCTTCATGGTTTCTAGTGGGCATCTTTTGGAGATGACACCTTAACGAAAGTTGTACACCTTTTCGTTACAAGCGTTTGTGTATTTTTTACAGATTTTTCCCACTTCTCAATTACTTATTATGAATTTCCCACTGTAAGTTAAATTTTCGTACTACTGTTAATGTGTAAACACACATACATATTTATTTATTTAAATTGGAACCGTTGAATATGTAGACCTTTTCTTCAAGATCATTATGTAACAACGGTGTATGATAAATTTCTTAGCTTTAGGCGACCAACAACTGGTTCGTCGCCTCAAGTGGTTTTGAGCGACGAATAATTTGTCGCCCAAAACCTACAAAGTTTGCGCGACGAATCATTTTCGTCGCCTAAACCTTCAAATTTGCTCCAACCGCCTAAAATTTTGGACTTCTTTTGAAAATTTTTAATGAACTTTTGGGCGACGAATATTGGGACTTTGAGCGACAAAAGGAGTTCGTCGCCTAAAGGCCTTGTCTTTTTTCTTTCTTTTTCCTTTGTTCCTCCATCTGCAGATGCAAATCCAAGAACCTCTGCACACTTCTCTCGAACTTAGACCCAGTCACGAACCAACCAGCTTCTCTCTCTCACTCTCACTCTGAATTTCTTACCCTCTCTCGAGGTAGGTTTCAAACTTTGAAACTTTTGTCTTGATTTTGTAGGAATTTGATTTGGGATTTGGATTTGAAATTGAAGATTAAATTGAACTGGTTAAGTGATAGATGTGGATTTGGGATTGTTTAGGAATTGGATTTTGGACGAAGGGATTTGGATTTGTCTGCTTTAATTGCAATTTTTGTGGTAATTTTGAGCTGGGTTTGCGTGTGTGTTGGTGCTGTGTGTGTGTGTGCTCCGTGTGTGTGTGTGTGGGTTTGTAAACTCTGGGCTGCTTCCCTGGATTTGAATTGCTTCAACTTACCAGAACTTAGAATTGCTTGATCGGAGTGGGTTTTCACGCTTAAACTATGGTTGTTTGATATTTACCAGAAGCAGATTATTAAACTTTCTCGGTTGAAAAAACTGTGGTTGTGGGGTTGTTTAAGGTTCCTAACTAAGACAAGTTAATACTTAATTGTTTTCTTGCGTTGCTTCTCTTCTGATTCTTAATTTTTCAATCTGAATGTAGGCTCTATATTTAAACCGCAGAGAACTCATCGATTTGAATTTTAATTATTACAAAGTTTACACCCAGGTATCCCATTTGATTTGATCTTCTCACTTTAACACTTGTTTCTGTCAATTCATTATATGGTGAAAATTTAATAAACAGTATGCCTACACTTTCAATTCGATTAATAGGAATCAGTTGGTCCAAGTTCAGTCCAACTCCTTTCTTTAGCGTCTAATATTATCATCTAATAATGTGACCATGGTTTTCATGATTATTAATTCTTAGTTTATGATCAAATCTGTGTTGTTTCCTTTTCTCTGTTTCTGCATAATTTCCAGTTTCTTAAATTTATTTTAACTTCACTTGTTTGATTGGGGGCTGTTATGTACTAGTCACAATATAAATACGGCTTAGATGAGGAGGATATCGTTGGGACCAGGAAAGAGAGGAGAGGCATTGTGATTTGTTGTACAATGAATGTGTAAAAGCCAGTAGATGTCAATCGGTTTTCGTCTTGTTTTAATATTCGATTTCAGAATCTGAAAATCTATAATGAGCTTTCGCATACATTTTTAGTCTTTTCAAGTATTGAGACTTCTAGGCTGTAGACATATATCTTATAAAAGCATATGCATTTCAACCTTAGTCATACGAAAGCATATGCATTTGTTCCTTATTGTTAGAGTGGGCAGTGACATATGGACCTTGTTGCAGCAAATATATGTCATGGTCGAGGGGAATGTTTTACAAGAAAGAGGAAAAGATGATTCAAGCAATGACATAAGAGTTAGGAAACATTTTCCACCTTTAATACCAGTTTAGGTTGAAACTTTCTGTAAAATTTAAGTTTACGGATTTTCTCTGCTTAAGTCAAGGATGATTCCGTCTTTCTTTGTATTTCCCAAGTGGCTATTTGAGCTCAATAGATCACCTTTAATGTTTTGAACTAGTTCAATTTTCTTTTGTAGTTTATTCCTTGGCAACAGCCAATATAGGGTCAGATTTAGTTGAACTGTATTCAATGGTCAAGCCTATGTAACATATATAAGCAATTTATTACTGGCATATTTAAAACAATTGTGATGAGATATCTAGAAACCTATTGCTTGGTGTGCAATGCATTCACGCAATGGTTTGATGCCAAGAACCTTATATTTTTGACAAAATTTTAGGTAATAGGGTTGAAGAGAAAGAATCGTAAGTTTTTCGAGGTGTGTGTGTGAATGTGCCCCGTGTGTGTGTGTTTTAAGTTTGTGTGCTCTGTGTGTCAATGGATCGCAATGTGTGTAGTGTGTGCAGGGTGTGCAGTGTGTACGCTATGTGTTGTGTGTGTGTGTGTGTGCTGTGTGTGCAGTGTGTGTGTGTGTGCTGTGTGTGCTGTGTGTGCAGTGTGTGTGTGTGTGCAGTGTGTCAATGATAGGATGAAGTTTGTAGCAGTGTGTGTCAATATGTATTAATGCTGCGAATGAAGTTTGTAGCAGTGTTCGTAAAGGCAACAGCACCAACTGTGTTTGTTGCATGTAAACAATATATAATTAGGGTAACATAAATTAATTATATATGTGCATGGCTTCAATATCTCTTAGGAATTATGTGAGCAGCATGCTGGTTAACATGGTGATGATGATCACAGCTTAAGGCAAAAGCCCTGGCTGGATCCCAGATGATCTGAATACCGGTCACATGGACAGATTTTTACTTCCTAATTGCTGGAAAACGGCTTTTTATTTAGTACAATTTATGTGTTTTGTGCTAAGTGGTACAATGGTATTGACCTTGAGAGCTTTGAGAAGGAAATTCAGATCATGGAAACTCAAGAAGATGTGGTGATCAGAAGAGTTTAGACCTTAATTAAGTAGCTGAAAGATGAATTTGGCATAAGTTTTTAGAATAAGCTTATATCTTGCAGAAGATCAGAAAGCATGACCTATGTTCCAATAGATTTGGAAATGAGGGATGATTGCTTTCCTAATAATTGGTTTAGCAATAATTAATCTTGTTTAAGTAGGTTGGCAGTTTTGGTTTGCATTGTAAGTTTTGAATATTTCGGCAGAGCTAATGGTTTTGAATTGTTTTGTGAATGGTTTTGGTATACATTGTCAAGTGAATGGTTTTGCCTAAAAAATAACCTCATATCTAGGAGATTGTTCTTCGTGAGGAAAGATTGGGTGTTCATGACTAATCAGGTTAGAAGAAAGATAGTCACACAATTATAAAAATCGGTGATTATAATATATTCTGCTTCATAACAAGTAAAGTAATTAAATCAGAAATCTTAATGTAAATAGTAATTTAGCCTTGAGTATGCCTACAGTTGCATTATTAAGTGGGAGCTATGCAGTATGAAAAGTATAGCTAAGTGTTGGAGTGAATCTTTTTGTATTCAGTAGGGCTTACATTTCTGTCCATCTTCTGCTGTATAATGTTTCTCCTCATCTCTAGCGCGCTATATGGTGTGCTTTGAAATTTAGGGTTTAAGGTGTGCTTTGAAGTATTTTTCTTTGTTAACTTGTTAATTAGTTCGTTCATATATGGGTGCTGCAGTACTACTGCTGCTAATCTTATTAAGTCCTTGATTTGTTAGACTTAAAAGAATGTTAATTGAAGGTTCAAGACTACTTGAAGCTTGCAATTAATCAATTAGAAGGATATATTCTTTTGTCAACAGATACTATTAATTTGGGGGGTAATATGTATTACCAAACTCTCAATTTGAATCAAATTTTAGATAAGAAATTACCTTATATTATAAGCAATGGTTCAATATTATATACCTCGGTTATGTTATAAGAGAACATTTTTATAAAATATGTAGATTTTACTGACCACAACTTTTTCTAAATCACTTCAGAAAGCATAATCTACACAGCATACTCACATAAAGAAGTGAGTCTTGCATTTTTTTTTTAAAGTTTGCATTATTAAGAGAAATACTATTAAGTATTAAATCAAAAACTAATTGTTTGCGAGTATGATGTTTGTAAGATATATAAATTGGCTATGATACATATACACTGGCATACTTTACTAACTAAAAGATTACTTAGTGATGATTATTCTATGACAAATATAAAGTTTGACATATGCCACGTTTACATAACTAGCTAGTTGCAAGAACCCCGTGACTAGAAAGAAAAGGAATGACCTGTGTGCCTTATCTTGTTGACCCTCAATCAATTGGTGCACTGCTTAATGGAGAAGCTGCAAGCTTTACTCTTATCTTTTTACTTAAATTTTTAGCACTAATTTTTATCCAATGTTGGCACCCTTCTGGAAGATTAAGAAAAGTTCGTTCAATATGCATTTTGTTTCTTTTTAGTGTGTAAAAACATTTTGCAGAGAAATTAACTTTATTTGCTTTAGGTTGATTGTATAACATTCTACGATTGTATTATTCTGTTGTCTTTGATAGAAGTTGTATTGTAAGTCATAGATGTTTAACAATTTATTTAATATGCATATGTCCTTTTATTTAACAATTTGTAACTGGCTCAATTTATAGATGTCGGGTTTGATTTCTACACGCCGCCGCTCTAGTCCTAGTTTAGCTCCATCACAGTCAGCCGCTCAGGATGTCTCCGAGTCGCCTGTCTCGTCCACTGCCTCGGTGACGTTTCCTATACTGAGTGCTCGTCGGGCTCACCGGCGACAACGTCCCGAGGACCAATGCCCTCAGGCACCCGGGAGTTCCACAGTCGACGGCGAGGGCTTGCAGACAGGTAATATACCCTTACCCCTAATGTTTTTCATTTTTGTTCGATTGTTTAATACTGTCTAGTTCATTTCTTGATTGCACGTTCAAACATTTGCTACGATTGTCAAATATGTTGGAAATTTTGTGTGGATGTGGATATGTTGGAATATGTTGGAATTGTCAAATTTAAGGATAGTTGGAATTGTCATATATGTTGGAATATGTTGAAATTTAAGGATATGTTGGAATATGTTGGAATTGTCAAATATGTTGGATATGTTGGAATTGTGTGGATGTGGATATGTTAGATTTATTATTTGCAGGTTATGGGAAATGTTAGACTTTTAGGGGAGGTTCTACCGAATTTTCTGTAGAGTTTTAAGATTACGTTTTAACCTTGGTGATTTCTTCTTTGGTTTGGCAGGGAATAAAAAGACCTGGGGCCCTTGCAGAGGGTTGAAGTCTGCGGGGATCACACGAGCGACTAATGAAAAGATCGTCATCACCTTTTCTGAAGATCACCAGGGTTCTGTCACATCTGACCAGCACAACACCCTGATCTCGGAGATAAGGGCGATACTGCGTGCCCATTGCCCTATGGGGATCAGTCTTAGCTCAAACGAAGGCGGCGATGTGGGACAAGCTGTCGGTGAGTGTATTCCATACTTTCTACTACTTTTTTTAATTAAGTCCAATATTTTGTATATTTCAGGGCCGGCCCTGACTTTTTGGGGGCTATAGGCGAACAAAAAAAATGGGGCTCCTGGCCAATAATCGGCTAATACTAATAGCAACAATAAACCTTAATAGCACACTCTAGCATGTAAGAATTAAAAAAAACGTAAAAATTCAATAAGAAACTTTGAAATCACGAATCATACGTCCAAGTTCCAACACTACTCAAACACTACCCTTCTTGCATTTTTTGCTGCAAAAGTACTAATTAAGCTCTCATAGTTGAGCTTTTCAATAAGATCCTTTTCAATTGATAACATAGCCAAACCATTCAATCTTTCTTGTAACATGGTTGATCGAAGGTAAGATTTGATCAATTTCAACTTTGAAAAAGTTCTTTCAGCAGAGGCAACAGTAACTGGTATTGTTAAGAGAAAGTGTGGGGAACAGTAACTGATATCTTCCCAGACGGGGAATTAGAGAAAGTGTGGGGAACAGTGGTAAGTGGTTTTTTTGTGGTAAGGAAATAAGAATTTAGAAAGATAGCGATCAGTGGTTTTTTTTTTTTGTGCAAAACCTGGTTTATTAGTCTTGGAACTTGGAACTTGGAAATTGATATTCTCACGTTTGTCCCTACACACATATACTATTATACTGATATAATATATAACTTAATTTTTTTTAACATACATATTATATTATTATATGTAAACAAGTATAAAATTTTGGGGCTCTTCAATTTGGGGGCTCTAGGCGACAGCCTATCCCGCCTATAGCCAAGGCCGGCACTGGTATATTTTAATAATATTGTTTTATATTTGCAGGTCAACTTTAATACGACGGACCTTGATGCCAAACAGACAGACTACATAGAAGGGCTCTTCAAAGATCGGTACAAAGAGTGGAAGGCCGATCTCCACAAAGTTTTTAAGTCGCATCCGGATGCGCAGACTGCTTTAGCCCGAGGATGCCCTACGAAGTTGGTGGAGCGGCCTGATGATTGGGAATGGTTATGTAACCACTTTCAATCTTCTACTTTTTTGGTAAGTTTACACATTTATTTTATCATTTTACTCAACAATTAATATACGCACTAACAAATTTTGGGTTCAACATAGACGTTCTCAAGCCAATTCGCTAAATAGGTTGAAAAAGATACTTCTCCACCACTCCGGCTTGAAGTGCTTTTCCTATAGACTGGCTGAACGACGAGAGGTAAAACTTTACATTTTTTAATTTTAATATATTTTAATATTTATGAATTTTAAATTTTAACCCTTTTTTTTTTTAGAAAGGTGCAAAGTTTCCGGAGATTGACATGTTCGAGGAAGTTTATGTCCGCCCCGGTGATGAGATGGCTCATCAGCTTCATGTAAGTTTATTTAATTACCTGTTACTTTTCTTCCTTTTATAATTATTATAAACAATAATATATTTTTTCTTATTACAGGTCACTATGGTGGAGATAGCATCACAGCTTCCCCCCGAGAGTCCTATCAAGGACGTCACTCCAACTGAGGATGCTGGTCTTCGTATACTCACGGAGACGCTAGACCAGACCCTTGGTCGTAGGCCTAGTAGGGTTTACAGGGGGATGGAGAAAGCGCGACTCCGAGAGAAGGGTGTCTCATCTTCTAACAACAATTCGGAAGAGGTCACCTCGTTGAAGGCACAAGTTCAAGACCTGGAGCAGAAGCTTGCGTCTCAGGAAAGCCAGCTCGCGTCTCAAGAAAGCCAGCTCGCGTCTCAGGAAAGCCAGCTCACGGCTCAGGATGCTCGGATGAGCCAAATCTTACGCGCCCTCCAGTTGTCCGACATTCCATTGAATATGCTATCATCTGATTCCCAGCCCTCTCACTAGTTACTTCGTTTTAAGATTTTCATTTCTTTTTATTATTAAATATTTTGTACGTACATTTCTTTATATAATCTAATTTGTTTTTTTACATTGTTTATTATATTGTCTTTTAAATACCAATTAATTAAAAAAAATTAAAAAGTAAAAAATTAAAAAAATAAAAAATTTAAAAAATTTAAAAAATTTAAAAATTTAAAAAATTAAAAAATTTAAAAAATTAAAAAATAAAAAAATAAAAAATAAATACTTTGGGCGACGAAACAATAACCGTCACCTAAACCCTAGGGCGACGAAATTTTTTCGTCGCTTAAAGTATGACAATAACTTAGGGCGACGAAATATTTTCGTTGCTTAAAGTGTAACAATAACTTAGGGCGACGAACACATTTCGTCGCCTTATATTTTGCCCGACAAAATATATTCGTCGCCTGAACTCTATTGCCATGCATATTTTCGTCGCCAAAAATCGTCGCTCGAATGTGAATTGGGCGACGAATGTATTTCCTTCATCGCTCAAATGGTTGGTCGACGGACTTTGAGCGACGAATTATTGGTCGCCCAAAATGTTTAGACGACGAAAGGCTACCTTGGGCGACGAAATTTTTTTTGTCGCCCATGTACCATTTTGTACTAGTGCATTTTTGCATCATATTCATCTAAGTCTACCGATTCTGCTAAGCACCAATTCCGTTTCGCCACTAATCATCTGCAACAAATGTGACTGAGGTAGTCTTCATTTTCATTCGGCAAAATAAATGTGTTATTTACTGGTCTATCTTAATTTCATGCATGTTTCCTGGCGACAGGAGACGGACGGGCACTTTTTGAAACTCCCACAAGATGCAAAAGGGCGCCATGAATGGTAGCGATATTCACTATTTTTTTTTTCCTCCACTAAATTCAAGTGCAAGGGTTGACAACTTTGTTTTCCGATTCTCTTGCGCTTACTAGGAGAAATCAAGTTTATTTTTTTCCATTCAAACCACAAAATTAATCTCACTCCAACATTGCTAATTCTAGTGGCAGATTTTGAATTTGATTGTGAATGATGGATTGGGATTGTTGAATAAGTGCATTCAAAGCATTCGTAATGCCGTTAGATATGCAAGATCTTCCCCTCAAAGGTTAGACATGTTTAAAAATTGTGTGGAGAAAGTTAAAATAGAGAGCAAAGGACTTGTGATCATGGATGTCCCTACTAGGTGGAATTCTACCTTTCTAATGTTGCAAGCCGCTTTGAAGTTTCGTAAAGCTTTTGATAGGTTGATAGAAGATGATGGTCACTATCTTGGATATTTTCATGGTGATAGTCAAGAAAAGTCAAGGGAAGGGCCGCCTTGTGATGATGATTGGGAGAAGGCGGAGATGTTTGCCAATTTTTTGAGACCTTTTTATGAAGTCACCTTAAAGGTTTGTTCAAATACTCCAACAATTCATACAATTTTTGGTGATTTGGTTAAAATTCAAGGTCTCTTGAAGGAAACCGGAAACACACTTTTATCTACCATTTCAATACCTATGCAAGATAAATATGACAAGTATTGGGGAAATATTGATAAGGTGAATGATTACTTGTTCATTGCTATGGTTCTTGATCCACGTCATAAATTTGAAAAGCTTGGTGATTATTTAGAGTTGATCTATGGAGAGTTTGATGAAAGGGTTGAAGACACCATTAATGGGGTGAAAACATTTTTGTATGATCTTTATAATATTTATATGACATATGGTTCTTTGTCTTCCCAACAATCACAACCAAGTGGTGATGGTAATGTTAGTAGTTCTCCAATGTCAATGGAGGTGAACTCTTCATCAAGTATGACGGAAGTTGAAAAGAAGTTGGTGGAAAAGGAGCAAAGAAGAAGAACAAGAAGAGCCGGTATTATAAGCAATGATGTGGATAGATATCTTTTAGATGCTATTGAAGGGGATGATCATTCAAATTTTGATATCTTGAATTGGTGGAGAGTGAATGGGGTTTCTAAATACCCTATTTTGGCATGCATTGCAAGGGATGTTTTAGCTATTCCGGTATCCACAATAGCTTCGGAATCATGTTTTAGCACTAGTGGACGGGTAATTGATCCATTTCGTAGTTCATTAAGTCCCAAAATGGTGGAGGCCTTGATATGTACACAAAATTGGCTTAGGAGTACTCATGTTGCATTACATCATGAGCCAACTATTGAAGAGATGGAATTTTGTGAAGAAGTTGAGAAAGGTAATTATTATTGTTTTTCTTATGTTGATTATTTGATTTGCTTAATGCTTTAATGTACTTTATTGCTCAAATTT
This sequence comes from Gillenia trifoliata, assembly GCA_018257905.1. NCBI lineage: Eukaryota > Viridiplantae > Streptophyta > Magnoliopsida > Rosales > Rosaceae > Gillenia > Gillenia trifoliata. The sequence goes on along the minus strand of JAEHOF010000104.1, from coordinate 34,925 downwards.
TTGTCTAATGTTTCCTTTCCTTCTACTCTTTCACTCTTTGTGTAGAAATTTCATGTCGAGCAAGACCGGATAGTACTATGTTGCCTCCTAGGCCTAGGACACACAATCAAGTTTGAGATGGTTGAAGCTTAAACCTTGAAGTTGAAGATCTTAAATATAATGTTTGGTGTTGAATTTTGTTTTGGATTTTTTATTTATGATGTTAAATTAGGTTTTGAACTTTTGAAGGACTACTTGATGTAATTGTGATGTATGTTGGACTTTATTTTGCTGACTGCTGCAAATGTGCAGTTTTTTTTTTTTTTTTTTACAGTTTTGAAAAAAAAAAACTGAAAAAAACCGAAACCGAACCGAAAAAAACCAAATCGACCAACCGCGGTTTTGATTTTGAAAACGTAAAAACAAAACCGAACCGCCTAGTTCGGTTCTGTGTTCGGTTTTGGGTGAAAACCGAACCGTTTGAACCGAACCCACCCCTAGGGTTAAGTAAAAATAGTGTGAACATCGTGCAAAATTTTTTAGACAGAATAGAATACAAATTGGCATTTTATCATGTCTTGGTAGCACTGAGGTTATTTTTTTAGTGACCTGATCCAAAACGACTTCGTTTTGGCCAGGTCTTATTATTAAAAAAAAAAAAGAGGGAAGAGGTTGATGCGCACAAAGTATGGCTTAGCTCTGCCCTGCTGCCAAACTCTTTTAGGCATTTTATCAAGCACTTGGAGGGTATATATGAAGGACAACTCCAACCTTCAAAGGGGCAGCACCCAAGTAATCCATGGAGTTCCATCGGAACTTGGAGGGTCAGCTGACCCCCCTTGCCCCTTGCTGCGTCCGCCCTTGGCTATTCCTATTGTCATGCCCCGATCCTGAGATACGTCTAAGACAGTAGTAATTAAGTCACTGTACAACAATATAAAAAAAGTCAAGCTAGTTTCAGTACTACAATTAAATACACAAAGTAACTGAAAAGAAAGATAAAAAAAAAATAAAGGAACCTACTCACTCCTGATATACTTGTTAACCTGCAAGCCGCTGCACCGTGGGAATGGTGCACCGGGCAATTCACCAATACTTGTTTGTACACAATATATTGCCATTAATTGGATATAAAACTTTGAAATTACATACCATATATATAAGATTTATTACTGTATAATTTTAACTTTTACGAAGAAGAAATCCACCCATAAATTACAGTTGTATTTTTTTGCCATCCCAAAACAAGCTTTGTTGCAGTATTGGTGAGGCACAACAAATATGATCAATACCCTCAACGTCCAACGAATTCGGAATTGGACAACCCGTTGATTGATACCAGTGGCGGTCCCCTTCTACCTATATCAGCAGTGGCCACATTTCTGTCTGCGTAATAAAATGCTGGTTTTTTTGGTATAGGTAACCGCAGGCTTTCATTTATTAACATGGATATCACCTGTGACATGGTTGGCCGATCGGCTGCATTTTCTTCCACACACAGTAGACCGACTTGGACACATCTTAACAATTGATGACTAATACATGTTTCAACTAGTGTTGGATCCATTAGTTCTGTCCCTCTACCTTCTTTCCATAACTCCCATGCCTGAAGACAAAAAATTAAAATCATTGAATATCACACCTTAAAAAACCAAAAAAGAACTTAGGGACGCACACCATTTTTTTCCTTATGTACATCCCTATTACGTTTACTTCTGTCTCTTCATTCTCCTTCATTTTATTCAATCCAAAGGCTAGAAATAAATAATAATGTGACGAGGAGAAAAGGGGTCTGCTGAAAAAAATAAGCAAGAAACTCCAGTGATTTGTTTGGCATACATGTCCTACTAAGTTGAGCACACGATCTTCATTGCCGAAGCTGTTGTTTTTCCTACCACTGATAATTTCAAGCATTAACACTCCATAGCTGTAGACATCAGATTTTACAGAAAAGTGTCCTCCCATGACATACTCAGGAGGCATATAACCACTGTACCAAATGAGAAAAAAAAACTTTAGTACATCTATATATACTTAATGCATGTTTCTCAACCAAAAGAAAACAAGTGATACGGATGTATGCATATATGCTATTGTTTACGTACCGTGTCCCAACAATCCTCATAGTATTTGCTTCAAGTTCCTGAGTGAAAATCCTTGCCATACCAAAATCAGCAATTTTGGGGTTCATATTTTTGTCAAGTAGTATGTTACTCGCTTTCAAATCTCTATGAATCACTTTTGTTCTCGAGTATTTGTGCAAGTAAAGCATTCCTTGAGTGATTCCTTCAATTATATTGAAACGGCTTTTCCAATCTAGTTGCCGACGTCTGATGGAATCTGTCCAACATAGGAGTCAAGTTAAGTGAGAATGTTATGAACTCCCAGTGAAACTGAATAAATGAAATCAAGATCTAATAATAAACTAGTGTTAATTCCCAACCAAATAAAAAGTAGTCCAAGCTTTTGTTTGGCATGTACTCGTATATTAACATCCTCTCGTCTTCATGAATGCAAAATCCAAACAGTACAACAAGGTTTGTGTGTCGGAGTTCATAGATGAGTATCAATTCATTCTTAAACTCCTCTGTGCCTTGTCCAGAACATTTTGAAAGCCTCTTCACAGCTACTTCTTGTCCGGTCGCCAATTTTCCCTGAATTCATAACACACAAAGATTACTCACTTGGTCCAAAAAGAAAAAAACTACGATAGGTGTGTTACGGTTACTGAGATAAATAGAAAACATGCACACTCTCTTTCTATAGCCCTTAGGTTGAATAAATCAAAAGAAATCAAGAGACAAAAACAATGGAAGGAAGGAGTGTAGAAGGAGAAAACAAAATTATGAAAATCACTCCCTTATATTATTATTTAAAGTCTCACCTTATAAACTGATCCAAACCCCCCTTGTCCGAGCATGTTTTCTTCAGAGAAGTTGTTTGTGGTAACCAAGACCGATGCATAGGTATATGCGTGTATATCAGGGTTTAGTATAGTATCCTGATCTGTAGGTCTCTTAGCTTTGCTGAAGCTAAGCAATTTTCTTTGAATCTTTGTCCCCTTCTTGCCTATTTAAATTAGTAAAGTAAAAATTTCAAACTAGGGAGAAAAATTGTGAAATTCTGTCCAACAAATGCACATTATGCTTAAAAAATTTACCTGCTAAAACCATAAATTCTGTTCTTCTCAGGCAATAGCCCAAGATGCAAAACCCCATTACGAGTAAAGCAGCGACAATAAAAGTGCCAATCCAGAACCACTTCTGTGTTGCATCTAGTGACAGTAACAGTTAATTTAGTAATTAGCTGGTATATAGTTATTAGTTAGTAGTTATAATACATGTTCTAGTACGTACGAGAAAGAACAGATAAAGAATATATACTTCAATTGTCTAGCTAATTAACTAACTAACTAATAAATTCATGGTGAATCGATGTATCATTCAATATGTGACCAAAATTCATTGTTTCGATATTCATTTTCTGATATACATGAAACTCATTTGATTTCTAGTTAGTTGATGTTTGTTATTTGTGTGCACATTAATTGTCTATAATTACTGTGTAGTGTGAAGTACTTGTAGGAAATAGGACATGTGGTCTAAGCTCAATATTTAGTAAGAATATTACATAGCTAGACTTACGAATGTTTCCTGGAGGTGGTGAATCTGGTGATTGCGGTGGTTGCGTTGCTGACGTTGGCAAAACAAAACTAGTATTTGCCGTGAAGTCTTCAATGAATGCACAGTCCACGCTCCAAAATCGACATCCTGCACCAGTAGTCGGATTGCCGGATGGAAAGTCGAATCCAAGGCAGTCACAATTTTGCCAACAAGTAACCTTACAATCCTCACTACCAGTACCAATCCAGTTGGGCGGTCTGGTAGCACTAGAGTTGATGATATTGAAGTAACCCTTTTTCTGCTGAAAATCATCACCGGCTTCCCCAATACAATCAGGCCGGTCCCTTCTCACGCACCCTCCGATGAGGTTATAGCCGTCACAGTTCTGTGCTCGTATGATATGAACTGATGCACCATACTCATAAAGGGCCCCCCTGGTGTATAGCACCCATTCTGGCTCAGGATCACTAGGATCATCTAGACTAGAATACGTGAGGTAGTCTTCATCTTGATTTGAAACAATGGTAAAATTGTACCTTTGCTTGGAGACATCAGGCAAAATAAATTCGAATCTGCCATCTGCAAACACGCCACTAGTCCAATAATCAGTCCCGCTTCGCTTGATCTTCAATTGGTGTGCATCGGTGTCCCATTCAAGGCTGTAAGGCCCTGACGACACCGGGTTGTCCCTAGTTCCCCATGATAAAAGAGACCAATTGTACCCATTTTTATGGTCAACGCCCAATTTCATGCCTGGTAAAAATGTGTCTACTGGATAATCAAAACTTTGCCAGAAAACACGGATCGTTGATCCGCTGACAGAGTTGACTTCTTGTAGGACAAAATTGCCGGAATCCAAAAGGGTAGCCACGACACTAGTACTAGGGTCATTAGTTTGGGGAGCGGAGAAAAGTATGAAAGGGTCTCCATTTTGGTGAGTAATTTTCAATGTGTTATTGGAGTCTAAGGTAAGAAGTGGGGATGAAGAGGATAAAATAGGTGTGTCTCGGTTGGCAATCCATGCTTTGTTTGCGCCGCTTTTAACGCGGAGGATAGCAATGAAGCTGTTATCAGAACCGCCAAGAGTTTTTTGGATGAAATTCAAAGTGAAAGTCCCTGATGCCGAAAGTAGGGAACTTGTGGCATTGAGAGTGTCCCCTGGTTTCAGTGTGTCTATTGCATCATGACAAGTCCACAAGGATGCAAAACAGACCAAGATAATTAAGTACTTGATCATTGAACCTGTAGCCATGAATAATGACCACAAGGCTACCTTAATTTCTTCGGATGATCTTGAAAACTTGCATTTCTCCCTCTGTGGCTGCCTCTCTTTGTAGTAGTTTTCTGTTCACAAAAATAAATAAACAATAAGAGGCCGGCAATACTTCAGAAATAAATAAAGTTCTTGCATTTACATGGAGACTTCTCTCTCTTTTGTTTAAAATTACAGAAAGAGAAAGACTTTGGCTTACTCATTATATTTATCGATATACACTATATCCATCCTTGCCATGGGTCTTTGTCTTTCAATTCATTCCTTATGTCAATTGGTTTCTTTCTTCATACGCACCTACTGTCATCCGCTACTTACTTAGAAAGAAATGACAGTTTCCCCCAAAGAATCAGTTGCTTCATAATAAAAAACATTCACACATCCGCTGATGATGTCAAAGGTAATTAAAATCTGATGTTAAAAATCAACCGTTATCGCCAAGCACAACAATATTCTGTTAGTCAAAGCATCAATCTCCGTCTTTATCTGTTCAAAAATTCAGTAACGTCATTCTTTGATTATATCAGCGTTCGAAAATCTTTATAAGATTAAGAATAATGAAGAAAATGAACTTTACTAAAAGAATGACTTCAGTAAGCGGCACGGCAAACAAGATTATTTGTTGATTTTTCTTTTTGTTGACCAGCAAAAGTCTGTAACTGTAATTGCTCAAATATCGGCATTGGGGTTGTAATCCAGTACTCAGTAAGTTTTTCTGAACTCAGAAACTAGAACTTTTGTTTAGAACAAACAATAAGGCAAGAAGCTGTAGCTGAGTAATGAGATTAGCCCTTGGGTTTGGGAGTTAAAGTTTAAAAAAAAGCAAGGAAAAAGCAGAGAATTTGAGTGCCCAAAAATTTTTAAAGAAGTTTTTTTAAGTTGAAAGGAAAGAAGCACAATTTTCAAAGAAGAAGTTGCAAGAAGATAGCTTCAAAAATGAGTTTCACTGATTAAAATCATCTTATGAATACAGGTCTTCATTATCCAAAATTCGTCACTTCACTTCAATCCTCCTGTTTCGCTTCCCGAGTCTCAGCGCCGCGCAGAGAACCCCGTCATCTTCTTCCCATTTTCGGCGCTTATACTTCTCCTTCTCTCATATCTTGTAACCCTCTGAAACTCCTGTTTCGCCCATTTCTCTGCTTTCTTCTGTTTTTCTGGGAAATTAGTCTTCAGTTATTCTGCATTTCTCTCTAGGTTTGACCATTTCACCAGCTTCTGCGCCAGTTAATGCTGTTAATTCCAATCCCTGCTGGTTACTGATCTCGTGGCAACTGCCGCTGCTTCCTTTTCGCCAATGTTGTCCGGGATTATAACAAGATTAGTAGCTTTTAGGTTCTACACTTCTTAATTACTTTTCATTGTTTCTGCTTGTTTGATTGCGTTGTTGACCTTCATAGTCTCCCATTGAACTTGCATAATCGTTGCTGGTCTTCGCCAATGTAAACTAGGGGAATTATTTGTCCAAGGACGGGCAAAAAAGCATATGAAGCCTTAGTAGTAATGCTATATCTCTCTCCATTTGTTTTCCTCAAGCTTCAAGTCAGTTTGTCACGTTAACTCAATTCCATCAGAATTTTGCAGAATTTTTGTTTGTTTTCTGCTTGTTGTGGAATACTGAAGACTTGAGAATGGTGGTTATGGTTTGGGTTTTGGTTGATAGGTCTCCATTTTTTCTTCTGTTTCTCTGTTTGTGGCTTTCATTGTCATGCTGCTTGTTGCCAACCTACCGTTCCACTGAACCTCAAACTCTCTTCATCAGGGCATTTTTAGAATGAAAGCATATTTAAAGTCCAAAGATTGAGCTTTATATTATCAACATGTTTAATATTTCTTACCTTGAGTGCTGAATGACCTGATTAGTATTTATTATAATAAACAATCAGTTACTTGTCCCATATCAGTATTTAAACAAAGACAAAACAAACAAATGAAACGCACAAATAAACAAAACGCGCTGCATCAGATGGTCATTACAAACAAGTTGATCTCTCCATCAGTTGGTCATCACTTGACTGGCTGGTCACTTAATTCTCATCATTTATCTCTCCATCACCCATCATTGAGCTTGCACTTCACTTGGAATAATTTTCCAGCAAGGTGTAATTGTTGAAACAGATCGTATCACCTTCCTTGACTATATTAAGACCGGCCATGGCTGGCAGTAATATTACGCAATCTCCTGACCTGTGACGATTAGAGCTGATGACCGCACTCACTTGGTCTCCTCTTCGGGGACCTGGATGAAATTTTTCTTCCCCAGCAAAGCCATGCAAAAGGCTTGAATTCCAGCGGCAAAACAATTGGCTGTAGTGATTGATGTGTGGTCAAAGAACAATCTAACTGATCAAATGTTTTTCTTTTCTTTTCTTCAATCAGTGAAAATACTTCACAGCTCATCAGTAATGATTCAGAACTGAGAGTGGGAAAATCCTAAAGGTTTCCTCTGCAACAGTTACCACTCAGATAATTCCTCCTGACTGAGGCAAACAACCAACCATCGTGGAACACTGACCAGTTACCATCACCATGGTCCAGCCTGCCACGGGTTCTGATAAAGTGCTCCTACCCTACAAACTAAAGGTTAGGCTCCTGTGATGTTTCCACTCTTGTAAGCAAAGATGGTCGCAAAAAGATCAATCAGCAGCATCCTCCTATCATCTATAAGGGATATTAAGAATAATGAAGATTTTTTACCATTCTGAATCTCTTCAGAATTATAGACGCTGTTGAAACAATGGAGAAACCAAAATAATTGAAAAAGAGTGCCCAAATAAAGAAGATGACCGCCACTTCCAAAAGATAACACAGTAAAATCCTTGTTCAACATCTCAGTCAAAACCCTAATGAGTTTGATGCACTTCGTTGCTGTCACCTAGTCTCAGTATCACCCAAAGAGTGAGGTAATGTAACTCTACCAGCTGCCAAAGTTGCCTTAAACACAGACTTTAGCCGTTATCTCGATGAGCAAGAATTACCTCTTCATCAATGAAATAGCACCTGTAGAGCACATGACAGTTGTAATGAGTATTGAACAGTCAAAGAATGATTTGAGTCCTTAAATGATATCTCCAAAGCAAGATACTAATTGAAGCAAATATAATAGTGGTGATCTCACACCCAGCAACACTGAATGATGTTTGGTATGCTACTCAAGAGGCGCGGGGAACCCCAACCAGAGTTAAGAAACCAAGTTCATCAAAAGAAGAGTAATTATATTCAAGTATTTTCCCAACAAAGTCACTGTGGTTTTGTTGTTATTGCTCAACCTTCTTCCTTTTCATTTCATTGATCAAACAGTTCATGATTGAACTATGTATCTCATCAATGAAGCTCATAACTACTTAAGATAGTGATTGGAGGAAGCCAATAATGGTAAGGAGACCAACATACAGCTATGTTGGGAATTGCTGAGAACTTTTTGATGAAAACTGAATACCATAAAGAAATTCGTATTTGTTAAGTTTCTCACCTGATAGAACTAAAGGTGGATGGTTGAGAGAGCTGAATTCAAATAACACATATGAGGGCCAAAGAAAATTTTATAAGGATTTTAAACTCTTTTCTTAAAACCATCACGTGTTTCATGTAAATGTAAACGGTACTAGCTAGGTACCGGAGAAACCAACCTTTTCAAACTGAAATATCCTCCGTTTTTATATGTATCATTCTTCTTTCACTTATTATCTGTTATGTGCACTACAGTAATACAGACTGTTTCAGGGAAGTGTTTCTTTGGTATGTAATTTTTGATATTATTTGTAGCATAAAGAAGATGACATAGTACTTAGGTGAAGACTTTATATCTCAAAGAAACAACACCAAAGCCTCTAAAGCCGCAGAAAACGAAATTCAAGTATAGAGAATACACTTGTCATCTTCTGTTGTATTTCAAAATTTTTCAAATATTGTAAAGCAAATATTGACCAACATGTAAATTTTCTAATTGCCAAAATTGGTTGATTTGAAAATCAAATCTCTGTTCAGGAACTTTAACCGTGGCGGCACACATGCAAGTGGTCCGTTATCAGATCAGTCAGCCTGATGATTTGTATTGTTGTCGATGACTTACCAGAATTGGTTTGCGTCATTCACAGCTCAAAAGAGTTTTCACACGTGAAGGATTTCAGCATTATACAAAACAATCTTTAATCAAATGCCAAAATTTTTCATCTGAGATGGAATAATCATGTCCACATTATAAAATGAAGATTGTTAACATAGTATCATCCATCAAACAAAGTCGAAAATTCCTCCAAACAACAGCCTAGAACTAAAGAATCAAGATCTGTAGCACCTGATTTTCAGAAAATGATATAATATTCTTACGAGGTTCTGAACACTACTTAAAGTAAGAACATACTCTCATCAATCATCACTGTTCAAAGACAAAGTTCAAACTTTAAGAAGTACCAAAGGCTGAACTGATTTGACACACTCCTCAAGGTAAGCCAACAGAGCCATGGCACACATTCATAAAGATCGCTGGAGCAGTTGATGCTCGATCTCTTTTGTTTAAAATTACAGAAAGAGAAAGACTTTGGCTTACTCATTTATATTTATCGATATACACTATATCCATCCTTGCCATGGGTCTTTGTCTTTCAATTCATTCCTTGTCAATTGGTTTCTTTCTTCATACGCACCCACTGTCATCCGCTACTTACTTAGAAAGAAATGGATAGTTTCCCCGCAATTGTCATTGTTTTATTGTGCAACACTAATATTATCCAATAGAGATGATGTCACAAATTGCAACCTGAAAAGAAAATTGAATCACATTGCCACATCAATTAATATTTTGTTACAATGTGCCACCTAACTCCGTTCATCTTTGTTCAAAAAATTGCACGTCACCTTTTGATTAGTATTTCCATGTCTGAAAAATCCTTATAATATTTTAAGAAGGTCAAGAAAATGAACTTTTTACGAAAAAGTGAATGATTATAAGTGGCACGCATAAAATAAGATTATTTAGTTGATTTTTTTTTTCTTTTGCCGAATTGCTACAAAGTCTGTAACTGTAATTGTTTAACATCGGTGTATTTGGGTTGGTAATCCAGGCATCACGTGTGCAGCTTTTTCTGAAACCGAAACTGAACTTCCTGTTTGCAGAACGTTAACATATAAGTAGCTGTAGCTTGAGTAATGGAGATTTAGCCCTAGTTTGGGAGTGAGGTGTTTAAAAAAAAAGTTGGGGTGAAAAAAAGTTAGAAGAATTTTAGGTGTTCGGTAAATTTTTTAAAAATAGTTTTTTTTTAAGCTAGAGTGAAAAGAAGCATAATTTTCAAAAAGAAGTTGAAGCTGCAAATAGCAGCTTCTCAAAAACAGCTTCAGCTTCTGTATCAAAAACACGGGTGAACAGTGGGTTTTTCAATAATCCAAAATTGCTCGAGCTCCTCACTCTCTTCATCCTCTCCTCTATTTCGCTCCTGAGTCTCAAGTCGGCGGCGAGAGAGAACCCCCGTTCATCTTCTTTCACTCCTCCATTTTCTTGAGGTTAGCATTTCTCTTTCTTCTTCTCTTGTATTTTGTAACTTTCTCTAAAACCCCAGCTGCCCATTTCTCAGTTTTCTTCTTGTTTTTCTGGAAATTGGGTCTTCGTTTGTTCTGCATTTCTCTGGTTTGTTCATTTCTCACTGTTTTCTGCTTGCTTAATGCTGTTTAATTTAACTTCATGGTTGCATTGAATTTTGCATAATTGTTGTTGGGTTTCGCTTTTTTCGGGTTGTAATTGTTGTCTGGGGATTATAATGGGTGATATGAAGTTTGTGGGGTTTTACATTTCTCTGGTTTGCTTCTTTCTCATTGTTTTCTGCTTGCTTGATTGCTGTTAACTTCATAGTTCTATTGAATTTTGCATAATTGTTGTTGGGTTTCGCTTTTCGGGTTGTAAATTGTAATTATTGTCTGGCGATTGTATGTGCGCTATGAAGTTTGTGGGGCATTACATTTCTCTGGTTTGTTTCTTTCTCTATGTTTTCTGCTTGCTTGTTTGCTGTTAACTTCATAATTTGATTGAATTTTGCAGAATTTTTGTCGGGTTTCGCTTTTCAGGTTGTAACAATTTTCTGGGATTGTAATGTGCGTTTATGAAGTTTGTGGGGTTTTTGTTTGATTAGGTCTCCATTTTTTCTTCGTTTCTCTGGTTTGTGGCTTTCTCATTGGTTTATGCTTGCTTGCTGTTAACTTCATTGTTCTATTGAATTTTGTATAACTTTTCGGGTTGTAATTATTTTTTGGGATTGTGATGCGTGCTATGAAGCTTGTGGGGTCTGTGTTTGATTTGGGTTTAGTTGACTATCGACGTTTTACCATTTCCTGGTCTTTGAGTGTTTGAATTAATCAGATTTAGGGTTTGGTCATAAATAAACAATTGGGTTTACTTAACTGCAGCCACTGGTAGCTTAATGAAAAGATAAAAAACAATTGTGTTGAAATGCATAAATAAACAACTATGTTGTGCATCGGGATGGTTTGGTCATTGTGTCGGGTTGATCTCTCTCATCGGGTTGGTCACTCTGACTCTCATCGGGTTGGTCACTCTGACTCTCATCGGGTTGGTCTCTCTGACCACCGGACTATTGAGCTGATCTTCGCTGTAGTAACTTTTCTGTATATGTGTACTCTGCTGTCTATATCAGTCACCTTCCTTGATTAAAGGAAGGTGACTGATTAAGTGGCGTGTATAGGTATTAGTGTAATCTCCTTAATTCAAGGGTTTAGATTAGAGCTTAGTTTTACCCGGTCACTAGAATTCCTTCTGGTAACTGGGTTGTTTCTTTCTTTCCTATATGTAAAGTTTACGTGTGTACATTTAAACTCAAGAAATACAAAACAATTTATTGTGAAGATTTCTTCAAATTGGATTTGCTTTTTTTTCTCTGTGTCTATAACAGGATTATTTGTATAGGATTTGACAAGAGCTTCAACTCTTGTGGTTCGTATGATCTTTGCAATGTAGTCCCTCCCCTAGTATTGCTTTGTAGCACAACAGGAGAGCTTGCACATGCAACAACTCCTAAATCCTAGAAACATTAATTTCTGGGTGCCAAACAACCTCTTTTTGCCTTTGAAACTGCATAGTTTTGGGTCTCCTTGTAGAGTTGCAGCTCAATAGTACTACACACTTGTGCAACTCACAGTTCATCCTTCTAGAATGAACACATACCACTACAAGAAAAATCAGTATATACAAGGAATTTTTTCCTTGCGAAAAAGTGAAAATTCCTTGCAAATACTCAAATGCAAGGATGAAATTCGTTGCTCCGGTCCTTGCAAAGTTGCCCTTGTAAAAGAGAAAATGCAAAGATCAAAACATTCCTTGCATTTGGACACGCATTAGCAAGGAAATATTCCTTGCATTTTATCACTTAGGGTCCACATTTTGGAGCAATATGTAAGAAAAATTCCTTGCATATCAATCCTTGTATTAAAATAAATGCAAGGAATTCGGTATTTTCCAAAATGCAAGGAATAATATTCAAGAAAAATGTTCTTGCATTTTAATAATTATATGAATATCAAAATAACAAATACAAGGAAAATTTCGTTGTATTTTAGTCTTTATATTTGCTTATAAGCTGAAAGTCATTGCATATGTGGAAACAATTAAAAGGAATTGGACAAAATAATTAATTTTTTTAATTATATTTTTCAGTTAATAATAAATTATTTTTTAGCCAATAAAAAAATATACTACAAAATAAATTAAATTAAAAAATTCTTGATATAAACAATTAGTTCTACATTAAATGTTAAAGCTACACCAGAAGATTAAATAACAAATAAGTGCTTCATATATATATCATCGATCAACTTGTTCATTTGTACATCAAAAGTTGAAGCTACATGTACACCTAGCCTATACTAGCTACACTAACCTATAATAAGACTAGTTGTCCCATAAGGTCACAACTCAAGTAAATCCATCAAAGGTTTTAATGTGTCAGTTTGCATTACTCAAAATGGACACATTAGATTTGCTTGAGTTTTGCTGGACAGTAGCATAATCAAGTAATTGCACAAAAAGGGACATGAGACCAAAAAGTCCAGCAAATGCTCACCCAAACTACTCAAGAAAGTCTTAGAAGCTGGGGTTGGGTTGGGGAAAGTCATCCTCACTTGGCTGCCCTGGAGGTTGCCTCAATAAACTTTCCACTTGAGCCATCAAGTGTCCATTTTGTTGCTTCATAAGGAGCATATTAGAGGAAAGTTGGTCGATAAGAGCACGCAATTCAGCTACCTCAGTAGAATTACCAGCATAGTCAGATACTCTATGTGTGTGAGGATGAATGTGAGGGACGTTACCAACTCCATGGATCATCCTACCCTTCCTCCCGAGCTCCTTGGCCATTATTGGGAACTCAGCTTCCACAGCCAATTTGATGGAATCACGTGAAGTATCAGCGGGTGCTGCTTGGATCAACTTGTCATAAAGGATATTCCTCTTGGCATCCATCTTCTCCTACAAAATAAAACAAAAGGACGAATGACTAGAAGCAAATATGATAAACAAGACCTTATTTGATCTGCCTAAGAAATATAGTGCTAATTTGTTTTGATTATTGTCACCCAACCAATATATAGAATTTGGGTTGCTTGTCTTGTCGTATATAGCAAAAGACACACCAGCTGGATAAAAGCTAGCCATAAACAATAGTCCAATAATTTTACAAAATTTCTTGATAATTTATAAGATAAACATTGAAAAAACATATTAACATTTACACAACCTGAGCATCATCCCTCCAATAATTATCCTATGTCTACAAATCCATTAGAAAACTAATTTACATGGTTTAAAAAAAAAAATTCTAATTTTACATTTAGCATGTATGTGTATGTAAAAGTAGATGTCCAGAGTTACATAATTCAACTAGTAAGAGGAGAATGAATTTTGACCAAAAAGAACAAATGCAAGAGATCAAGACAGATGATCAACACTAAAATATTCATCAGAAAACTATAGTAATCTAGCAAGAGCGTAGTGACCATAATTTATCGTAATGAACCTAATCATTGATAGGATTTATATTTGGGTAGATTAGGTTTTTGAGAGTCCAAAAATAATGGAGGGCTGGAATCATCACCAACACAACAATAGTGTAATATACACAACCTAAATTTACGTAAATAACTTACATATTTGTTCTTAGCAATCTCATTGATCCATTCATGATTATTGTCCTTGTGTTTCTCTCCCCAAGTATGTATGAGCGACAACTCCTTGCCATCCTCCATTGAACAAATACATACATATATATATATATATATTAATAACCAGTTATTCGTCCATTTAAATTTTGTATTGAAACTTGAAATTAATTTTGATATACCTTAAAGGCCACCAAAGCATGTTGTACATATGGTCGTGCCCCAGCCCTATGAGTGTGCTGTTGCATATATCGGTTCACAGAATTCTTTTCCTCAATGTCCTGCATTATAACAATATATTAAGATTCACTATAAACATTTCAGTTAGAAGAACTGAATAATTAAAATCAAGAAAATAATGTGGGATAAATACAATGCAAGACTGATTGGTGTATATATTGTCACAAAGCCAATGCCAATGCGCAACAGGTCTCTCATTCCATAGATCTGCACTAGGCATGCTTGCTCGTCCCAGCTCAGGTGACTCAAATGCTTTCCACTCCTTCTTCAGTCGAGTTTTGAATTGGGAGTAGGTAGTAGAAAATTTACTATCCAGATATTTAACAACAATTGGATTGGTTAAGTCCACAGCAAAGAACACCTAATTAAAAACAATATACATTAAACAGAGATAATGATGGGCCATATATGCAATTCAAATCCTAAACAAAGTATGTAAGAACCAAGTTATAAAGATTAAGTACTGACTTTGAGTTTATTAGCTACCATACTAATTAAAAATAAGAAAAACTGATATCCATAAATAGCGTATATCTATGTGTTTAAAAGCCTATATACATGAGTTATAAATCACCTCAGAACATATCTTCTAGGATCTAATTTGCATGAACTTCATTTAGGATAAACTCACCCTCAAATCCTCTCTTAGCTCCCTCTTATCAGGATCTTCATCAATATCAGACCACCCATAATGACATACTGGTGCACCACTCCGAACACCAATTCCTATCTTAGAAGTAAGCATCTTAGAAATGTTAGAATCAGACGGGACATTCATCTCTAGATGAAAGTCAACATGCAGTGGTCCACCATTAATCTTGACAAGTTCTTGGAGTGCTTTCCCACAAGATTTGCCACGCTTCCTTTTCACACCAGTGCACACAAAAGGCATCCCTGCAAACAAAAATATCCTATATCTTGCATATCCTAGATCTCTAAGCCAATTTGTTTTGAAATATTTACTTACATGTAACAAAAACAAATTCACAAATCTAATGTACCTTGTTGGGTCGGCAGTTGAATCGGTGGTGGCATGTTTGCTCGTGGTGGCATATTAGTTCGTGGTGGCATATTAGCTCGTGGTGCCATGTTTGTTCTTCTTGGCACATTCTCACACACAATTGTTGTAGCAGACACATTCTCAGGCACAGTTGTTGTAGCAGGTACATTCTGTGTCACAGTTGTTGTAGCTGGCTGTTGAGGTGGAGGCACCTTTTGAACCTTCCTTAGACGTTTCCCTCTTCCTTGGGCCATCTGCAATAGTAAAGAAATATGTATAGGAATGCAAATTCAAATTAAGCGTAATAGAACATGTTTTTATTTCAAAAAGATGTCTTTAGAGATTAAAATAACCACTGACCAATGATAGACAATAAGTTTAAACAGAGCAAAGTCAACATAAAATACATTAGAGAGAATAACATGCATAGAACTACCTAGAATAGCTTACCAATATAATCATTCTAAATCACTATCTGGCTCACTACACACTATGTCTTCATTTTCATTAGATGACAATTCATCATCCCCCATAACATCCTCGTCGTCGATGAAATCATTGTCGTTATCTATGCCGAATAGTAATGACCTACTAGAACCATCTACAATTATAGTTTTAGGCTCAACATCATTTCTAACTAAAGATGTATCAATTTCATCATTCTCCACTTGGACTTCCCCTTCCATGTTAGGGTCACCATCATCGTCCTCCATATTTTGATCAATGTTGTCACTGCTCATGTCATCCTCAATATCTTCCTTCTCTGACACATCCCACACATGTCTAGGTTGAATCCTTTGAACAACTTTCCATGGATCACCTAGCTTTGGGTTGTCTAGATAAAAGACCTGATGTGCTTCAATTGCTAGCACATATGGATCGTCTATGTACCACCGACTATTTATATCGACTGATGTAAGATGGTAATCTCTCTTCACTCTATTGTTCTTATTTTCTGTATCATACCACTCACAATTGAAAAGAATAACCTTAAAGCCATCTTGAAATTGGACTTTAACAACATTGACCAACTTGCCATAATATGTACAAGCTTCATCTTCATGTGACCCCATAGTCATTACTCCACTATTCTGGGTTGTCTTATTCTGGTCAATTTGTTTGATTCGCCACCGAAGACCATTCACAATACATCCAGTATGTTGGACACATCGCCGACTTGGACCTTGTGCTAATGCATACAGCTCTTCAGTTACCAAAACAGATTTTTGATCATACAATGTTTTAACATGACCTTTAAACCATTTTGGAAATTGTTTCCTATGCCTTTCTTCCAATTGGTTGGGACTCACAATCTTTAACAGTGCTTTATGCTCACTACAGGACCCAAAAGGGAAAATTAGATCAGTGTGTTAAATGCAATGCAAAGGGCCAGGAACTATGGCATCTTCTCAAAATAAAAATTTATCCAATATAGAGTTCATATAAGTAAATAAAAAATTTTATATTTAAAAACATGTTAGTAGAAGTGCCATATAGATCCTAACCCAATATATAAATGAAAAAAAAAACAGAAAGAGGACACATACTCTCGAAATGATTCTATCTCATCACAATTGTCTAAAATATACCAATAAATTACTTCCATCTGCTCCTTTGAATATTCTACCAGTTCACTACCACCAGTAAGATGTACTTTCTGAGCAAATACTGAAATATTTGCATTAGATTCAACCCCATCATTATTCCGTTCTAGACGATTAAATGCTGACTCAACGTCCCGTAAATACATTGAACAAAACGTTAATGCTTCATTAGCAATGTATGCCTCCGCAATAGAACCCTCTGGATGAGCTTTATTACGCACATAATCCTTGTATGTTCCCAATAATCTGGGAATAAATTCAATTTATACCAATTGGTTATTCCTCACAATGAAAAATTCAGCATGATCTAAAGATAAAGAAAATGCCAATTACCTTTCTATCGGATACATCCACCGATATCTCACTGGACCACCAAGTTTGGCTTCACCTAGCAAGTGGACTGCCAAGTGCACCATGATATCAAAGAACGCTGGTGGGAAGATTTTCTCTAGTTTGCATAGAATAAGCACAATGTCCACTTCTAACTTATCTAGATCAGCAATAGATAAAGTCTTTGCACATATCTTTTCGAAGAATTGTGATAACTCCACAAGTGGAGTACAAATTGACTTCTGCAAGTGTTTTCGAATTCCCACAGGAAGAAGTCGCTGGAGTAATACATGGCAGTCATGTCTTTTCAAACCTGATAACTTACCCTCATCAACTTTTACACAACGAGATATATTAGATGCATAACCATCTGGAAATCTGCACAATTTAATGAACTCAAGAAAAAATTTTCGTTGTGATGGTGTAAACACATATTGAGCTAGTGGTTTATGAACCTTGTTCCCATTGTGCTTTAAATGCAAATCTTCCTTGATGTTCATATCTCGTAGATCTATCCTTGCCTTTAATGTGTCCTTTGATTTTCCCTCTATATTCAATAATGTTCCAATAATGCTAGCACATATATTCTTTTCGATATGCATGACATCAAGATTATGCCTTAATTTCAAATTAGACCAGTAATCCAACTAAAAAAAAAAAATACTTTTTTTGGTCCAATTTAATTCTTCTGTGGTCCTCTTCCTTTTCTTATCTGGGTTGCTATCATGCTTACCAGGTTTGCTTGGTCTAAGGCACTCAAGCTGTTTCAGTATATCCTTAGCAGAAAGCTTTCTAGGGGGATTTCTCATCTCTCATTTACCAGTGAAGGTTTTTTTACTGGAATCCTTGCGCCAAGAATGATGCATGGGTAAGAAGCGACGGTGCACCCCATAACCAATCTTGCTTTTCAATTTATGACCAGATGTATCTTTATTACATACTGGGCATGCCAAATATCCTTTTGTGCTCCAACCGGATAGATTAGCATACGCCGGAAAATCATTAATCGTCCACATCACCGTTGCACGCATATTAAAATCACACTCAACCATCTTATCATATGTTTTAACACCATGATCCCACAACTCCTTTAGCTCATCTATCAAAGGTCGTAGATACACATCAATGTCCTTGCCTGGTGATACTGGTCCAGGAATTAACAACGTAAGCATAGAGAATTCTTTCTTCATACACTTCCAAGGAGGCAGATTATACAGAACCACCACCACTGGCCACATGCTATAAGACAAACTCATGTTACCAAAAGGATTAAAACCATCAGTTGCGAGGCCTAGTCTGACATTTCGTGGGTCTTCAGCAAAATCAGGGTAAGACCAATCAAAATCTTTCCATGCAGACCCATCTGCCGGATGCCTCATCTTTCCCTCATCATCTGCACGTTTGTCCTTGTGCCACCTCATATCAGTCGCTGTGTGTCTAGACTTGAACAATCTTTGTAATCTTGGAGTCAATGGAAAATATCGCAAAACTTTTTTAGGAATCTTTTTTTTTGTTGGAGAGTCACTGTTTTTATATCGTGGTTGGTTACATTCAGGACATCTATCCTTCCCTGCATGCTCCTTATAGAATAAGACATAATCATCCTTACACGCATGTATATTAATATACCCTAATCCTAAATCCCTTAACATCTTCTTGCATGCATAGTATGATTCGGGAATGTTATTAGGTTTTGGACACATCTTCCTCATGATTTGTAAATTCCTTTCAACTGACTTGTTGGTCCACAAATTATCAACTTTACAATGAAGTAACTCTACGACGTAAGTCAAAACAGTATATTCAGTGCAACCAGGGAACAATTCCCTTTGAGCTTCCAGCAATAACTTATCATAATCATCACCATTTACCCTTTGAACCCTACTAATATCATCACCCTCCACAATATCTTCTCCCCCTCCAATTTGCTGATCTGTAGAGTCATGTCTATTAAGCATATCGTCCATCATATCAAATATGTCATTGTTGGGTTCAATGACTGGCTCATGAACTGGAGAAGGCATAGTCTCTGTTCCTAACCTAAAGTATGTTTCAAATATTATTGACAACCCATGTTGCAGTAAATGGATGTGAACTATATCAATTGTTTGCAACTTTGTATAACCACAACTAGAACAGGGACACACAGTTTTATTCTCCTCGTTAAGATTATGTTTAACAACATCAATGAATGATTTGACCCCATTTTTATACTCTTTACTACGTCGTTCACAGTCAATCCACAGTCTATTCATCTTATAGTTCCTGTTATTTTGTGAAAAGTGCACCTATGATAAAGGAACATATACCTAAATTAGTATGTATCTAGTATATATGTGTATATATATATATATATGATTCAGTTTGTTTTGTTTGGATTATAGTATTATACTAAAAAAAAAGAGTTGATTCAGTCATGCTCAGTTTATAATCACTTATTATCTTTTAATTTATATCCTAACTCTACCATTACCCAAAAAAGAATTGAAGTAAAACAAACAAAGTACTTAAAAAATTCATATGGGCAAGCATTCTTCAATAGTTATTGAAGGAAAGCAAACGAAGAACTTAATTAAAAATATAATACTAAGATCATAATAAACTAATGAATTGCTAAACATGTATAAGGGTCAATAGCTAAATGATTCCTATCATGACATATTAATATATCTAAAAATAGGTAGTGAGATCAAACCTCTTCCTTAGAAATTTTTCAGAAGGATTGCACAAGCTCAACTTAATGACTTCATGTAAATTGTTTGAGGATTGTACTGGCCTTAATGGATCCCTTGTACTGCAACAATATTACCAAGATAAAGTAGTTAAAATTAGACACAATAAGTATAAGTGATTATATTTATAAAATAAAATGGTAAAAATAAATATCATTTCGTCTATCCAAGTATGTGTGACACAATAAACCCCATACGAATCATGATTAAAGTTAAGTACTGATGCTTATGGCATAAATAAATATAGAAAAATATGGAGTACCTTTCAAAACAAAGCAACTTAAGATCAATAATGAGGTAGCTGAATGATCTTTAACTCAATTGGGTATAGCAAGCCCTGAGAAATTTGAAAAAAAAAAAAAAAAAAAAACCAACCGTTAAACCATTGACAGATAAATGAATTAAGAAAGACAAACAAAATTAATTAATGTCAAATTATTTTCAGTCTGGAATGTATCTTTTGGAGATTTACAACATGTCAGCCACTACAAAAAAAATAGGCTTTTGCGACATAACAGATGCGTCGCAGAAAGTGCAAAAAACGTCGTCAAAAGCTTTTGGCGACGGCCTTACGACAGCAATGGACGCGTCGCAACAAACCTGTGTCACAAATGTCTGACAACTATATACGACGCGACATGACCGTGGCAAATATGACGCCATATACAAATTATTCTATTTAATTTTATAAACTAGAAACAAATTATTACTAAGAATGAATAATCTATAAATTATCTAAACATTTATAAACTATATACAAATTGTTATTAATAATGAACTATAATTATGAAAATTGTAATACAGTGTATTATCATACAAGTACCAACAAAATTATGAAAGCAACACTGCACTTTTACTTCAAATTAGCTGAATGGTCGTATACATTAAACACCAATGGCATCATGTAATCTTTATCCAAAACCTGCAACAAGTGACGTTTTTGGAACCATCAATAATAAGAAGAAAATAGATATAACTAGAAATACATGAACTTTTGTTTTATAAATAAATATGGTCAAACTTAAAAGCACCAATATCATCTCATATGGCAGTATTAATCATGCTGCTAATTGTACAGAGACTACTAAGAGCACTCTAGAAAAGCAAGATGAGATGAAAATTCAAAGGAAAACAGATTACAAATTGCAGGAAAACATATTACACTCGTATGTATTAATCATATGAGTGTATTAGTCTGACCTTGTCTCCCTAATTTATCTCCTAGGTGGCACAACTTACAAATTTTCGTCATTGGTGCAGGAAAACAGAAGTGAGATGAAAATCTGAAGGAAAACATTCAAGCTGTGTACTGAATCATTCAAGTCATATATCTCGAGTAATTTGAAGAATTTCATATCTTGATCATTTGAATGAATATGCTAAATCTAATGGTTCAGTGATAAAACAGTGAGCAATTTTTACCTCCATTCTCCTATAGTAAGCATAGAGATCCTCAACAAAGTCTGCACTGCAAGCGGATTCTTCAAATCGCCACCATTAATGTCCACAATCTGCTTGGATTGGAAACCTAGTTGAAACTATACATTTCATCCAACTCTGTGACAAAAAAGTGATAATATTTTCACAATGAAGAAAAGAGCATTAGTACAATTGATCATTTGTAACTGGAGAATTCAATTTCCCCCAAATTTCTTTCTAATCCAAGTATTTGAAACCTAACACTTCAAATCAATTTTCCTAATCCCAAACAGCAGGACACACGAATCACATCAAGCATCGAGAGGCACAAAAAATTCAGTAAAAATAAATAATTAAATAAAAGTTTTAGAAAGAAACCCTAGGAAACTAAAAGGCACACCAAAATCGAGACTATAGAACTTGAAATCAAGATTACTAAACTAGAAATCGAGATTCCAACCTGAGAGAGACCAATCCAAATCTTGTAAAGTAAGCTGCAAGATTTCAATCCAAATCCAACCTAAAATCGAGACTTTAATTAGCTACTGAGAGAGACCAAAGATCGTGAGAATATGCAGCAAGTAATCAGAAATTTCCACAATCAGAAAATGGCATAGGCCTTGAAATTTCCAAATCAACGGCCTTGGCCTTCAATTTCCAAATCAACATGAAGAAAAATTCATAGATCTACGATATCGGCCTTCAAATATAGCAATTAAGCAAGGAAATTGCAGAGAACAGCAACAAATTCATGAATCACCCAAGCAAATTAGAGCAAAAGAACATCAAATCAACAAGAACAATCCTTCAAATTCGAAACAAACTCCAGGTTGAAACGAGAAATTGAATCAATTGAACCTGTATTTCAGCATATCACCATAGAAATCGAACACCAAGACAAACTCGCAGAGAAGAAATTCCCCAAAACTCCGACGAAGAATGCACCGAACTCCGGCGAAAGAACGAGTAATCGTCGTCAATCGTAGGTGACAACCAACGATCCACAGTCGGACAAAACAATCAGAGACGAAGAGATAGAGTTCTGAAGCGAGCAAGAGAGAGAGGATTTGATTTGGGGCCAGCCTTGTTCGCGAGCCTTTCGCAGGGGTGCGGGCTAGGAGCACACGGGTCGGCCCGTCCGCTGGTCCGAGCCTTTCTATTGGTGTTTCCGCTCCAACAGGCTTCACTTCTATCCCTTCGGAGGGACGGTCGCGAGACCTTCAGTTGTATGGTTATTGTCAGGCGTGCCACTATTGGCTTCTGCCAATAGAAAGATGTAATATATATTAAATACTTGTGCCACAAGTAATATAACTTCCGTTCATCGAATTGGGCGACTTAATTAGATAAGTGCGGTTAGGTTCTTTTTATTGCCTTGCTTGTTAAGGACTTTTTCTCTCTTGATGTTTATACCAGAGATTGCTTGAGATAGGGTTTTGTTATAAACCGGTTATAACAAGAATGCCCCACGCTCGCACATACGTAAAGATAAAGACGGTAATTAAAGACTGAAAGTAAAGACTTGTAATTGAAGTGCTTGGAAGTAAAGACTTGTAATTGAAGTGCTTGAAAGTAAAAGACTTGTAAGTACAGAGCGATAAGTAAGAACTGATAATGAAAGACTTTAAATAAAAAGATCAATGTTATTACATTTTATGCTCATCACAGACTGAACAAAACGTCCATCGGGATGATTGTTGGTCCATCGGGATAGTTTTCTAATCTATCGGGATGCTTTTAAGGCTAGTTCCTTAAAGGAGATGATCAAAGACTCTCTGGCCTACGATCCTCAATCGAAACTATCACCGGTTTGGTTGGATAGCAGAGCTAAATTCACTACTCCTCTGGGGAGTTAGGATATATGATCCTAGGTTGCTGGTCTTTGGTTTCTTGAAATCGCTGGCTACACAAGTAGTGCGATTAAGAAAGCAGCAGATAGAGACGAAGTCTGTATCTGGGAAAGGCTTTGAGGAGTTTCCTCAGAGGTTTCTTTTTGAACTTGAGAGTTCTGTTTTTAGTTGGTTTGAGTGTCCTCTTTTCTGAATCTTCCCCTCGTTTATATAGGCCAGCAGGGAGCCCATGTCATTGCCGTCACTTCTCTCTGTCTTTAAAGACTTAGTGAGGAAGGGCTTAATCTGGAAAGCACAGGTATCGCCTCTGATCAGTCTACCCCCACTGAGAAAGGGTTCTTTATTCGTAGTCTGGTTCCCTCCAATTTGCCCAGTGCTTTGCATTAAATGCTGTTCAGATTCTTTTTGTTTTGTTTACTAGTCTGGGTTGGGCCTTTGGGTCAGGCCCAACCCAATGCTAAGTTTTAAGTCATGGCCCAAAGCTCACATGGACAGCTGGGTGCCCTACGTGGCTGCTGTCGCTTCACTCGGCAACCGTCATTTAGAGACTTCCGCTCTCTGGAGATCTGATTTGGTTTTCCAACACTGCCGAGATCTTTTGTATTGAATGCTCTAGTGGGGTAGGTGCAGGTACTTAAGTGCTCTAGTGGGGGTAGACGCCTCCTTTTATCCTTCAGTTCTACTGGATTTGGGCTGGGCCTTGACTCTTATGTTCAGCCCATTGTTGCAGCAGGGCCTTTGGATAATTTTCGGTGTAAACAAGCCTGATTGTGGATATGAGAAGCATGCGCTAACTTTACCAAAAAGTTGAAAACGGTGGAAGATTTTCATTGAAAATCAGGCGCTAAAATAAAAAATAAAATTTTTAGGTCCTTGCAGTAATTCTGTATAAAAAAACAAAGATTCTACAATTCCTTGTATTATGTTTTTTTCGTTTTGGCGCTAAATGCTCCCGCCCACAATAATGCAAGGACTGTGAGTATATATGTAAGGACTTTATTGATTCTAAATATCTTGAGACCAAATATAAGGAATTTTGAATTTCTTTGTATATTCTCTCAAACAAATACAAAGACCAGTAAAACTCTTTGCATAATCATACCAAATAAAAGGAATTTTTAATTCTTTGTATATAAACCCGTTGCAAAAACTAAGATTTCTTGTAGTGTACCCAGAAATTGACCAGGAATCTTGTTTTGACTGGAATAAATAGTACAGTCAACTGGTGTTGTATCCTCCCTACCCTAAATGTCGGGTAAAGTATGACATACACAGACTTTCTATACGAAGCATAAGGAACCTTCCTTGTACTCTCCTCTTCCTACCACGCCTTTGAGTGATGGTCCTTGAAAAGAGGGTACTTTTCGAAGCGTGAAAGACCTTCCCTGGATTGTCTATAGAAAATCTGACCAGGATTTTATATATGCATGTCAACACCTAATATACTTTTCTTGTAATTCTTTCACTATGCATTGCCCTCCAATGTTCAAGATTAAGGTGGCCTGATAACCATAGCTATGACACTACTCATATCAAGTCTAGTACAAAGCATGACATACATACGGCTTCCTATGGGCTACCTGCTGAAGCATAGGGAACCTTAGATATTTCTCTTCTTGTGTAGGGGCACTTGTCCTTGAAAATGGGAATTTTGTGCCCGATAACAGATCTTTGTTGGATTCATGCATAGAAAATTTGATCAAAGATTTATGATTGGATGACGATTGTGATAGGTTTAATTTTCCCATTTTCCTGTTTATTATGTTGGATAATTTTGAAGTTGTATGTGGATCGTTTATTGGTTATTTATTGGTTATATTACAAATCAGTAGTTGGTATCGATGGCAAAGAAGGGGGCATCTTCGTCAAATCCTATTGCTACATGGAATGCCCACAATATATCTATATTTTGTGATATTTGCATCAAGGAGGTTGAGGCCGGACATCGTCCGGGCACTCACTTTGACAAAGATGGATATGCAAATATTAGAGCTAACTTCAAGGCAAAGACAGGGCATGATTATGAAAGAAAGCAAGTGAAAAATAAGTGGGATGCACTTAAAAATGAGTGGAAGTTGTGGAAAGAGCTAGTTGGTAAAGAAACTGGCCTAGGGTGGAATTCGAGCAAGGGTACCATTGATGCCTCTGAGGAATGGTGGAATAATAAAATTCAGGTGTGTATTTATCTTTTAATATGTATTATGATATCATGCAATATGTATTAACCATATTCTTTCTTACTTGTAGATAAACAAAGAATATGGAAAATTTCGAAAAAAAGGCATTAGTCTTGAGATGGAGGACAAGTTAGATAGGATGTTCTCAAGTACAGTTGCTACTGGTCAACATGCATGGGCACCTTCATCTGGAGTACTACCACCAGATCCAAGAGAGGAATCTGTAGGACAAATTGATTCAGATGATGAGGAAGAAATTAAGACTATGCAGGATCTAAGGCAAGGTAGTAGGAAGGGGAAAAAAGAGCGGCTAACCAAGGAGAATTGCAAAAGAAGAATGTTGATAAGAAAGGGAAAAAAATTGGAGGTGCTGCAAAACTTTGTGGTCAAATTGACCGTCTTGTTGAAGCTTAGGAAACTAGGAGTTCTGCAAACTCATTGATGAGGTCGCACCATATAGGTAGTAGTATTGCGGAAGTGTTAGCCTCTGTTACAAAATTGCCTGGTTGTGAGCCACCTGGCGAGTTATGGATGTTTGCTACATGTTTATTTTGTTCTGCAGAGAAGCGTGAGGTGTTTACCACGATGCAAAATCCTGAACACCAGTTGGCTTGGTTGAAATATATGTTCAACAAAGAACCATAAGAAGCTATAACTATGAATTAGGACTTTGTGTGGTTTGTATTTTGTATTAAGACTGTTGGGTTATGATTTCTTGTATTTTGTGTTTATTGAATGTTGGGTTATGATTTCTTGTTAAACATTGGATTATGACTTGTTCTTGAATGTCGAATTTACGACTTCTTAGTGATTGTTGGATTGACTTGTGGAATGTTGAACTATATGTTAGGTTACAGGTGTATATTGAAATGAACACCTCTGATGATGATGTTGAGGAGTTGGAGGATGGTCTAATTATATGCGCTGTAGCGAGAGCTGTTGAAACATATTATTTAAAATATGTCCACAAAACTCCATGTATGAATTCTGTCCAAACAGGTAATATTTGGTTGATGGAAGTACTACAAGCAAATGATGTGAGATGCTATAGAATGTTTAGGATGAACAAAGATGTCTTTTATAGATTATCCAATGACTTGCAAACTAATTATGGACTGAAAGTTTCAAGGAGGTTGAATGCAACTGAAATATTAGGAATGTTCTTGCATATGTTAGGACATGGTGTGAAAAATAGATTAGCGCAAGAGAGATTTCAACATTCTGGCGAGACTGTTAGTAGAT
Organism: Gillenia trifoliata; assembly: GCA_018257905.1. Lineage (NCBI taxonomy): Eukaryota > Viridiplantae > Streptophyta > Magnoliopsida > Rosales > Rosaceae > Gillenia > Gillenia trifoliata. The sequence continues at coordinate 8,300 of JAEHOF010000104.1, read as the reverse complement.
ATTTTGGTGCTATGTTGGATATCGTATGTAAGATGGCAATAGATATTATCAAATCGATGGATTCGGAGTTTCATGGCATTCCCCAAGAAATAAGGAGAGATACAAGATACATGCCTTATTTTAAGGTAAAGTTTGACTCGTGTTCTAAATTATTTGCAAACTATAAGTGTAGGTTGACGGGTTTCTTCTATGTTATTATTTTTAGGATTGTATTGGTGCTATAGATGGAGTACATGTTTCGGCTTCAATACCACCTCCAGATCAAGTTCCATACATTGGTAGGAAAGGAATGCCGACTCAAAATGTTATTGCTGCATGTGATTTTGACATGCAATTCACATTTGCTTGAGCCGGATGGGAAGGCACTGCACATGATACAAGGATTTTTCTATCTGTGCTACGGAATCCAAATTTAAACTTTTCTATGCCTCCAAATGGTAATCTTCATACTTATTATAACATTTTACATGCTTTGTATAATTATTAAAATACAAAATAAAATTTTTAATTTTCAGAAAAATATTACTTGGTAGATGCGGGGTACCCACAAATGAGAGGTTATTTGGGACCATATAAAGGTGAAAGATATCATCTCCCGGATTTTCGTAAGGGTGGCGAACCAATGGGTCATAAAGAGGTATTCAACCACATGCATTCTTCTCTTAGGAGCATCATTGAACGAACTTTTGGGGTATGGAAGAAAAAATGGGCAATTTTAAGGGATATGCCTAATTACCCTTTCAATAAGCAAGTGAAGATTGTCATTGCTACAATGGCTCTTCATAACTACATACGGAGGTCTTCTGAACGTGATCGTGATTTTGATGACCCCAGGGACTATTGTGAAGAGAGCGATAGTAGTGATGATGATGAAGAATATCAAAATTATCAAGTTGAAGGATCACATGAGATAGAAGCATTAAGAAATAGAATAGCAGCAAGTTTGATGAATGCATCTAATTAGATTACTTTCAAGTACATTAACAATATTGTACTAATGAATCCTAGCTATTCAGTTTAAAATATTTCAATTGAAGTAGTTTGTCATACTAATTAATATTTAAGATAAAGTTTATAAATATTTTTCTTTTACAAATAAAGTATATTTAGTAATTCATCTTTATTTGTTAAGAAAATTAAATTAATAGCACATTTAGTATTATACCATTTTTGATCATTTCACACAGTCACAGCTGTTTTACATAAAAGTTTACCAAACACTATCATATTGCTTTTTTTTTTCCCAAAGCACTTTTACAAAAAAGTTTACCAAACACTCTACTGGCTTTATTTCACAGCTGCTTATTCTCACAGCACAACCGCTTATTCTCACAGCAGCTTTTTTTCAAAGCACAGCAATACCAAACTAAGCCTTAACTACCTGGTTTGAGTGTGTCCCTGCCGGCTTGCAGCAGGATGAGTACATAAGTCCAAAGATGCAGGCATGAATTAAGTTGAGACTGCAGCTAGCAATTCAAACTGTGAAATACAAAGAAAATCAAATCGGGGAAGAAGAAACTTATCACTTTGACACGCTAATTAAATATATGAAATTTTACCACATACTCTGAAGCTGGAACCTATATCTTCTAAAACAAAACAAAATTTGAAGAGAGAAAAAAAATCTCCGAGAAAAAATTGGAAATTAAATAAACATTGATTCAAAGTGAAAATGACATAGAAGTAGAAACCAGGAAAATATTAATACATCTCCACTAACCTGAAGGTGAGGAGTATACTGTACAACTCACAGAAGGCTGAGAGAAACAGATGAAGAAATTAAAGGGGTTGGAGGGAATTAATATGGATGGCTTTTTGGCATTAATATTCTGCAAAGTCAGCTTGTACGCAGTTTACTCCAATATTACCGACGAAAACCAAGAGCCGGCTGGGATGATGAGGCCAAGTCAACGTCCCATCCATGGATGGCAAGAGCAACAACATACATAAACAACATCATATGCAACAACATCATATGCAACAACAGTACGTGCTATGATATATACGAGCTAAGCTAATTAGTTCAAGTTGCAGGATTTTCGTCTTCTAGCACGAGAAAAGAGAATAAAGCAGCGGCTATGGAAGTGTGACAATCTCCGCTTGTTTGTATCTACATTAATTGTTAACTTCCCTTGTCTTGCATTGAGCAACAAACAACTAGCTTTAGCCAGATTAATATGTTAATGAGTAATAATTAATTAGTTAAACAACTCTTTGTAGAAGTACTCATGGTGAATTCTACTTTTGTATATTTGATGTGTTCGTTTCTAATTATGGCTGTTGTTTCTTATATATATATATATATATATAGAAGTACTTGACGGATATACTTCAAATTTGGACTTGGTTATTTGATTAACTCCCTTTAGGATAATTTCTTTCAAAACATATGGATTAATTGACGATAAAAAAATTTGTTGTGATCATATTTGGAAAAACTTTAGATATACTACAAGATGGACAAGATCCTTCAAAATTAAGGAGTGTGTCCATATTTTAGACGTCAAAATACACCAAGAATCAGTTTTTTTTTTTAAGACAAAATGATAGCGGTTATTATAATATTAAGAATTGATACAAATATCAAAGAGGACATTCGAGATAACATTCAAGATCGGTCTTCAATCCAAAGAAACTTTAACAAGACATAAAAGGCCAATTTGGCCAAATTAGTTGCCACCATACTGGTGGATTTGAGGGCGAGACAAGCTCGAGAATAAGCAAAGAAAAGCATCCAAGTTTTGAAATCATCCACACCCTAACTTAGAGGATTGATATGGCACTCCAAAGCCAAAGAAACTCCATTCCTGATGAAAAGATCAAGCACTTTGCGAATTAGCATATGAGAACTTCTACACACAAAACCTTTAATATAACGAACATGAGAACACTCTTTGACACCAAGCAGTGCCAACTCCAAAGGGAAACTAACAACGAACCAATTAGTGCCCATTCCAACATGAATTTTGTGTGCAACACCATTAGTGATGAAGATATTGATTCCAACAAAGTAGACCTAGAAGGAGCCGATAACACACCAACACAAAATTAAAATACTCACTAAGAAAGACTCACAAAAACCTTAATAAGGAGACACCTATTAATGTAAATACTAAGATGAAAAATAGATATGCAACAATCCATGAGAAGATAAAGGAGGAAGGCTAGAAAAATGGGGAGAGGGGTTGCTACCAGCCCCAAGCCGGAGCAAGGGCAGCCATGGAGTTTGTAGATTTAGGGTTTGATAAGAGGTAAGAGAGAGGAGAGTGCGGCTGTGGCACATGATTGCACTAAGAATTATTGAACAAAAAAACATAGACGAAATTACACTTGTACTATTATGAGAAAAAACACTTGTACTATTATGAGAAAAAACACTTGTACTATTATGAGAGGAGTCCTGAATGAAATCCCAGTTTCCATTCCAAAATTTGCACCCAGTCTCATTATCAAATAGATATATGAATCCAACACAATCACAATTTTCCCAACACGCAGACTTACAATTACTCCCGCTTAGACTTGTATCTGAATCAACTGAGATTTAAAGTAACCACTTTTTAGCTGAAATCTGTCGTGTAAGCGCGTACAATCCCATTTTCTACACCCTCCATCAGTGTTATAGCCATCACACGAATCTGCTCGTGCTAAATCAACTCCTGTACAATGATCATGTAATTTCCCCATCGTTACAGAAGAACGTACCCAAAATAAGATACATAATCTAGCTAGTATTATTCCCCTAATATATATTTTTTTTCCTAATAGAGGCGATATTGGATATTGGAGAAGTGGAAAATTGAACTAAGCAACAGCCCTTTTTCCTTGAGAATGGCTTACATAGAACGGGTTCACTGCCACGTGGTGTCCTGTATACAATAATACATTACCAAGAGCACGTTTTTCTCCACATGGCAATGTATTATTGAATTAGGACGTCATGTGGCGATGAATCCATTCCATGTAAGTTGCTCTCCTTTTTTCTTAAAGTACTTTTTGTTGGAAAATTTTTGTAAACATGTGGGTTATATGGTTATGATGAAGGATGAAATATTGCTTCAAGGCACGTATAAATGCGCTATCTTTCAGACTCTATTCGCCCCCACATACAGTGTGCAAAGGGAATATGCGAATAAGCCTTGTGAATACACTGAAGCCTAGCCTTACGCCTATTGTTTGTCAAATTTTTGCACATTCCAAAGACAAACCCCAAATACTCAAAGAGGTAAACAAGAATGCTCAAGATTTAACTAAAAACTAATACTACAGATTTTAGTTTCTAGAGCTTTTTGTAGAAGAAAATAATATAAGTGGAGGAGTGGAATATGAATGAAGAGAAAAATCATTGTCCTGGATGATCTTCAATGTCCGTAGACAACCTCTATTTATAAAGATCAAGTGTCTCCTGAAAATGGGTCATACCCATTCATCCATGCCTCTTGATTCGAGTCTCAACTCTTCATCAAGAGTTGCCAATTTTCTGGTAATCATGATGACCATTAGTTAACTAACAAAAGACCCAATCTAAGACACAACTTATTGTAGACATTGTTTCAAACGATGGTTTTCCAATAGGTTATAGAAACTGTGCATTTTGAATTCAAAACAAGATAACCGTTCATTCTTTCATCCACCGTTTCGGCCTTCATTCCATCAATTTTATATTGTTGAAAATATCCAACAATCCTCCACCATTTTCAAAATATAAATTATAATATATAATTATAAGACTAAAAACATTTTGTTAATTTTTTTTAGCAATTTCTTGAAAGCCTAGTGCATAACTAAGGTGTCTTATGAACTTGAATCTTAGCTTAGTAAAGAAACATCAAAGTTAAACCAAGATGGCGAAGTAGTCTATGCTTTGAACTTGCGATCCCATGTGACTTAACCAAACACATCCTCACACACATACTTTTGAACCCCTTACAAGTGTTTCTAAAAACCGACACGTGGATTGGCCTTGTGCTCTAGAGACTAGCCCAAGTACCATAGAAGGCGGCACCACCTCCACACTCATATAGGTAAGCATGTAGTACCCCTGTATCTATAGTACTTTCAATCATGCCTATTAAGACCCATTGCTCAACCTTCTCTTACATTACAGGTGCCAAGCACTATTTACCTTGGATGGAAAAAATTAGTTAGTAGTGTTTTCATTATATGAAAATCGTGCTTGCAATTTCATTCATATGATGTACTTTGCTCATTGAATTCAAGGATTTGATGTTTCAAGTGTTGAATTGAGTTTGATGTTTCAAGTGTTGAATTGAGTTTCCATTATTGGTGATTATAGAAATGGACCCCATCCCATGATGTTCCACATCAAACCTTTGTAAGTTCTAAAATTTTCTTACCATAGCTATGCTCATTTCTCTTACCATTATAATCTTGGCAATAAATTCTTGATAGTCCAACTATCTACGAAAATTTCTTATCCTCCACGGATCCGTCTAAGACCATGACTTGCATTGTTCATGACAGTTAACTAGTGTTATGTCAAACTCACATCTCCATTAGATATCATTATTACTCATTATGATCACTCATGAGCATATCCACAATCCATAATAAAAATATAGACATTTTAAGCACCATGCTTAATAACTTCCCCATGAACATTATGCAATAAAATTGTGCATTTCCAGTGTTCGTTAAAATTACTAGTTAATATCCCATTAACTAGTATATATATAATGGCTAAACTTTGGTTTTAACCTATTTCATTTGGCACGCTATTTGCACTGTACAAATTTACTCGTGCTAAGATCACATTATAGCCTTGCTTTTATTTTAAAAATTAGACGCCCCATGAACCTTGTTCATTTTTCTTGAATAAAATCATTCTCTAATTTTTAGAGAAATACGTGTATTTCCTTGAATTGATTTTATAACCATTCAAACCTTTGTCCCATTATTGTATACATTTCCTTTTTCAAAAGAAATCACTTCATATTAATCACTTCATTCCATGTAGAATTGTGATTCATTAATTTCATGTTCCTGAAGTCCACTTATGTATATTCATAAGTCTCAATCCAAAATATATCAAAGACACTTCCATTTGGTTCATAAATGGTCATAAATTTGACCACACCCGATCGGTCACCAAGATATATTCGATCATTCAGATTCTCCTATCTTTTATTTTCAAGATAGCCCAACCAGTCGAACTATATCCGACTAGTTATGTTAGAATCTTTTTCGTGTAAAACCTTGCAATCAAAGCATTTACACTAAATAATGTAATTAATGCGGACTGTTCATCTTTACAAACTTAACCACCATGAATATTTACAAAGAACACTTGGATTTAACAAAACCCAAATCATATCTAACAATCATCTCTTGTAGATTGCATACAAAAAACATATAAATACATGTCTGTAATTTCTGACTAAATATAGAAAGATATATACAAATAACATTTGATCAAATACAATAGATCAAAGCAAACCCAGGAAAATATGCAACCGTCACAATTATATTTATAGCATGTTATCAATTTAATTTAACACAGTAAAATCACAAAAATTCAAAGCAACAAAATGCATGCTGATTCAATTTCGATTCAGTGGCCACTTAAGTTAAACTGCATTTCCAAATGCATGCGACCTTTCCTGCAAGTTATCATGCCTATTAAGTTGAACATTCGAAATTCAAATTGGCAATTGCCACTTTTAAAACCGGTCCTAATGCCAAATCAAATATACAAGTGGAACAGCACAAACATTCATCAAGAATCCACTACCACGACAATTCATTTCACCATTACAATTCCTTAATCATAAATGATATTAAACATTTTCCAGGAAAAGAACGTGAAATGAAATAGTGATATATATCAAAACCAATTTGTGTCATTATTGATCATATTGTGTAACTACCCTGTGATGTGTTCGCGCTTATCTGTAGTTCTCATACCTATCATAATTATAGATATAAAATTTCGTATATGAAATCAGATATTTTACGTACCAGTCAAGTTGTGTGTCATTGAAATGTCTTACAATAAAATTGGGCAGTGTTGTAAATTTGAATTGCCCCCACCAAATCGACGCCTCCACCAAATTGAAATGTCTTACTACAAAATATCGGTTCTTGGGATGTCAAAAAAAAAAGCTACAAAATATTCAGATTCCGACCTCAACAAAAGATGGCCAGTCAGAGACCACAATAAGCAGCATGTATTTCATGGTAGGCAGTTCTCATATCCATCCTAAAGTACACAACCTTCACCGCGGAGAGTTATAGGCAACATCGTATATCCATGAAATGATGAATGCTATTAAAATACCGTTTACACGCTGGAAAAGGGCCATGTACTGGTAACTATAAATCAGAATACCCATAAATCACCAATTACAAGAGCAATCAGTTTCCACGAGAGAGCAATCAGTTTCCACGAGAGCAAACAAGTCATCCAGGTATATACTTGGAAATCTTTCAGGCACCAAAAATCAGTTTCCGTTACCAAGGTTTGAAATCGCGTCGCGTAAGGCGTCGCGTGGGAAGTTTCGCTATGCAATGTCGCGCTATGTAGTGGTTTCGCGTAAGCTATTTGAAACTTGCATAACGTAAAATAGTAATGAACATTGAATAAACATATATATATATATACTTGCACCAAAACACATATAATTTCACATTAATGCATAATAAACTATCAAAATACATATTGTTCAAGTTCAACAACACAAAACACTTGAATAAAAATCCAAATATGCCAAACATAATGAAGATCTTATGTTAAAGATCATTCAAAAAGTTACAAAATATTCATAAACCCATTACAAAGAGAAAAACTAAACTTTACTCATTTAAATCATCATCCTCATCAAGATTATCATCACCAAGCAAACTATCATCATTGTCACTACCAAAACTAGGGATTTGTCCTTTTGGGCAAAAAATTTTTTTTTTTTAAAGTTACAAATAGCGTTTTCATCGCGTAATTTCGCGTAAATCGCGTAATTATCGCGTATGTTTTTTGAGACTTGTTGCAAACAAAATAGACTAACTTAAATCAGTCCAATCTAGTTCCAAATTTTATGCTCGCAAGTGTACGAATCATTCGATAGTATAGAGAGCAAGCACTTTAATATCGTCCCACAGAAATTAATCCAATTCTAACCAACTACCTTAATTCCAATTGCAATGGTATTCTAATTTAGAAGATGATGAATGTAAACAGATTGAAAGTTGAGAATAAATGCAAAATTAATAAAGATAACAAGAATGTAAGATCAACGAAATATAAAACACTAGCAAAGAACGCAAATTATAATCCAATTGGGTAA
>JAEHOF010000327.1:0-15799 GCA_018257905.1 Gillenia trifoliata | reverse complement strand
CAATTGCCTTTGAGATCTCATTGGTCCACTCTTTTGATTTTTGGAGTAATTTAGCCCATTTAATAGGTTTTTAGGCCTTTTATTGGGTCATATAATTTTCAATTCTCACAGTATAACATGTTGCCTATTAAACACACCCAATATGCTACTTTACCATTATGAATCAGTATCCAAAAGGTCAGTTGCCTTTGAAATCTCATTTGGGAACACTTTTGATTTTTGGAGTCTTTTAGCCCATTTACTAGGTTTTTAGCCCTTTTATTGGGTCATATCATTTTGAATTCTCACAATATAACATGTTGGCAATTAAACACATCCAGTATGCTACTTGACCCTTATGAATGAGTATTCAAAAGGTCAATTACCTTTGAGATCTCATTTGGCCACTCTTTTGATTTTTGGAGTCTTTTAACGCATTTATTGCGTTTTTGGACCCTTCAATTACGTCATATAATTTTGAATTTTCACAATATAACATATTGGCTATTAAACACATCCAATATGCTACTAGAACCTTATGAATGAGTATTCAAAATGTTAATTGCCTTTGAGATCTCATTTGGCCACTCTTCTGATTTTTAGAGTCTTTTAGCCCATTTACTGGGTGTTTAGCCCTTTTATTGGGTCATATATATTTGAATTCTCACAATATAACATGTTGCCTATTAAATACACCCAATATGCTACTTGACCATTATGAATGAGTATTGAAAAGCTTAATTGCCTTTGAGATCTCATTTGGCAACTCTTTTGATTTTTGGAGTCTTTTAACCCATTTACTGCGTGTTTAGACCCTTAAATTACGTCATATAATTTTGAATTCTCACAATATAACATGTTGGCTATTAAACACATCCACTATGTTACTTAAACCGTATGAATGAATATTCAAAAGGTCAATTGCCTTTGGTATCTCATTTGGCCACTCTTTTGATTTTTGGAGTCTTTTCGCCCATTATTGGCTTTTTAGCCATTTTATTAGGTTATATAATTTTGAATTCTCACAATATAACATGTGAAGGGAAATTTTCGTAAAACCAAGTTCATTTGAGCAACATCATTAGCATGCAATTAACAATTAATTGGCGGATCATGCTTGTATGCACTCAAATCAAAACTTTACCCAAGAAATTCTGAGCCTAGTAGATATGGTGAACCATTACAAAACTCAAGCACAATTTGAGTAGTGAAATCTTATACCTTTGTTGATTCCTCTTTGCATAAGCAAAGGCTAATCACCCATGGAGAGGGCCTTCATTCCTTGCTTGGATGAGGATGGTGGAATAGATTTTTCCAAGTTCCCAAAGTAGGGAACCTCTAAGTCTCCACACCAAGGAGAGCCTTGATGAGAAGATGAGTGCCCTAGAGGAAGAAGATTGCTAGCTAAATTCCTCTAGGGAGCCGGCCTCTTTGAGAGAAGAGAGAGCTTTCACTCTCATCCATTCTCCCAAAAGAAAACCACTTGAAGGAAAATGTTATAAAGTTTCCTTTATATCTTTTTCACAATGTTGTGGCAAACTTGCAATTAAAGCAAGTTTGCTACACATTCTCAAATGGCCGGCCATGTGGGTTCATTGGGCTCTTTGGGCCCTAACGTATTATGACACACCCCACCCTCGATACCCACGTGGATACCGAGTGCGAGCGTGCTGGCCGACACTCGTAAGTGACGAAGCCATTAAATGCATGACAACACTTAGTGTAACCAAAATTAAATTGTATTAAAGTTACAAAACTCAATGTCAATATGCATATGGTTCAGAGCGTACTAATTTTGAAACAGCGGAAAACAAATAATAAACTGAGTTCCTAGAATCTCTATCCATAACAGGGATGGATATTATTATAGAAACTGAAAGAAAGATAGATCCCTACATGGTCGGGATGGATAATCAGAGCTGCCACGCAAAATCCTCGACTGCGCCGGATGCACTATCACTATGTCCTGAAGGGGGCGCAAAACAAAAGTGTGAGTGGACAAAAATCAAAGTTTTTGCAAACCATTCTCTTTTCAACATATTAACCCCCTGTTTGAAAAACAGTAATAATCGTAGAAATATACTATCATAGTATAGTTCAAAAGATACTTTAAACGTATACTGAAACATATCAAAAGATATAATACTCGTAAATCACAGTTCATAATTTCAATAATATAGCAAGGGAAAACCAACACAGGGTATATGCGCGATCACCCATGTACGGGTTGAGGAACAACCTCTCAATCACCGTACAAGCACTTTACGTTATCCATTAATTTGTACTCCTAGTACCACACACATGTAAGCACTTGCGCCGCAGCGCGTCACACCCGAGTCCTTACGTAGTGGGGCCTTTTCCCCATAAACAACAATAAACGTAAGACAAGCTTGCACTAAGGTATTTACCGGACAATACCCCTGGAGTACAGTTCGTGTGACCCAAACATGTGAGACTTGTCCTATGGCCATGAGAACGGTACTACAACGTAGTGAAAGCATACCAAGTGTGTTTGAAAACATACATGCATACTCATGTGTATAGATATAGGAGCCAAAATCCCATTCATAATTCCCAAATATCAAGTATTGCATAAATAAATATTTCTCTCAAAACCATATAATATAATATCATTTAATATTTATGCAAAAGTGATATCGAAGTATAACCCATTTTATATCATATAATCATACTTGATAAATAATCCCAATCACCAATTAAATCCATTTCCCAATATATATACCATAAATAGAACATATATGGTTCCACAAATAATTATCAACAAGTATATATATTTATAAATAAATATATATAAATAAACATGCTTCGAAAACCATTTAAAACCATATAGAAATCAAATTCATAATCATTTTCAATCATAAAAACCATTTAATAAAACAAAAGTCCACTCACAGGTGATCGGGAGTGAAATCTCCCTCGGTGTTGCCCTCCTCGGTGTGCGGAGTCGAAGAATTACCTATTTAATATTAGGGAACAAATTAGAACTTCCCTAAAATAAATTAAAAATAGGCCTTAAAGAAAAATCCCTCAAAAATATTATTATTTTAGCGAAAACGGGCTCGAAAAACGATTTCCGGAGCCCGAAAACCCTACCGCCGCCGTCCACCGCCGCCGGCGCCGCCGTGCGCCGCCGCACGTGCCGCCACGCACCGGGAAACGATCGGATGCGCCGCCACGCGCTGGCCATGCACTGGCACGCGCCGGCACGCGCCGGCACGTGTCGCCACGCGCCCCATGCGCCTGCACGCGCCGTCCCACGTGCGGCTGACGTCAGCGCCGTTAAAGTTAACGGAATATACCTTTTTAACGGAAGATGCTGACGCCGTTAGGAATATTCCGTTACCGTTAACGGAATATTCCCTGTCTTCTTCCTTGCGCTGGTCGCCGGAGCCGCCGCCGCCTGGTTCGCCGGAATTCTTGGAAAAATGCCGATTAAGTCCTAAAACTTGAAAAATTCATAACACCTTCGTTCCTTGGCCAAATTGAACGTGCCATATATCAAATTGAAGGTATTCAGGAGCAGAATATTTTCGTATTGATTTGAGGCCGGAAAAAATGGCCGGAGATAGCCTGAAATTGGCCGGGAAGCTTCGGGAAACCCTAATTCCGTTCTCCTTCAAAACTGCACCAAATTCGACGTTCTTTATATCGATTTGAACCTACTCAATCCAATAAAACCAATGGCAATGGTTTCGAGGCTTACCTATGTCGGGATTGTACAGAAACTTGAATGGCAGTTCGTCGTTTTCGTTCCGGCTTCGGTTTGGACGATTGGGCCCGAGTTTGGAGATTCTAAAATCACAGCCTCGTCCAGAATGACGAGACGATCAAGATGGCTATAGTCTCGTGTCTTGGTTTGATGGTTTTGTGATTCTTCCACAAACTAGGGTTTGTGTATGTTTTGGATGTTTTTGGCCGAGAGAATGGGAGAGAGGGAGAGGATGAGAACGTGCAGAATGATGGGGAGGGTTGGCTGAACAGCAGCCAGCCAAAAACCCTAATTACCACATACGGGTGAAAAATTACTAAAATGCCCCTACACTTCAAAACTTCGTAAAACGTTCGTTTTAACTCCGAATTGAGTTCCGCTTGCGTCCACGCGTTCGTGTCGACGAGTACATCAAGAATATGTAAAGAAATAAATTTTTACAAGTCATCACAAAAAGTCAACATTGACCCCTAGGGGTATTTTGGTAATGCTGCCGTGCCACAAGGCACGACCATGGAAATAATGAAAAAGAAAAAGTTATGTAGTTGGACCATCGGCTATATTCGAAAAAGTTTTGCTTCTCTAGAGAAGATGAGACGAAAAAAATGAAAGTGTTCGCAACGCATACCGAAAGGGTACCAATGAAGCCAAACAAGTAAATGAATAGACTCCACCGATGCCTTCCGAACGGCGAGAACCAGTTCGCGCGTATTGGTATCGGTCTCGACGATTTCCACTCGTTAATACATAGAGCCCAATAAGCATATCTTGAGTTGGTACGGAAATTGGATCCCCAATAGCTGGAGACAAGAGGTTCATATGAGAAAACATAAGTAAACGGGCCTTCGCTTGAGCCTCCAAAGATAAAGGTACATGAACAGCCATTTGATCACCATCAAAGTCTGCATTGAATCCCTTACAAACTAATGGATGTAAACAAATAGCATGTCCTTCTACTAAAATGGGTTGGAACGCCTGTATGCCTAATCTATGCAGAGTAGGCGCCCTATTCAGCAATACGGGATGCCCAGGCATAAAATAAAGAAATAGCTATATTAGTCAGTCGATGAAAAAAAGACGTCCAGTTCTGTCGTTTGTGCTGAAAGGCCAATCCTTTAATTCGTGAATTTCTAATGATCACGGCGGGCGCTGGTAGCTTGCTTCCAAGCCCTGCCTTATATAAAAGTTGTTTGTTGTCATGGCCCGAAGGAGCCTTAAGCACTTGTACAATGCTCAAGTAAAGGCTCTGGGCCTCGGATTGCCCATTCATGAAATAAGGTGCAGGAGTTCTTTGCGCCCGTAGAGGAGGCTAATCCATGATTGCAAATATCGATCGAAACTTGAACCCTTGTATAGGTATGCAATTTAAGAAAGCACAACAAATATGAAGTCTCATTCGAAGCTTTAGACAAAGGTGCTATTGAGATATTGGGCCCTTATGGCATCTCGTACACATTCCGACGATTGGCCGAGCGAATAAGTCAACTTCAAAGTGGATTTGTTGTGCGAAGAGTACGTTATGACCCGTGGCCGCCTGCCTGGTGGGGGCGGCTCGAATAGCAGCTTAGCTTCTTTTATTGTATGTACGACTATCGAATAAGAGCTTCCTTCTTGGCTGTTTGATGTAGCTAACTGAATCTGTATGCTAGGCCAAGAGCGGAGGATATAATATATCTTTCTTTCCTTTAGTACTCCCAATGATGGCCTTTTTGATCTCATCCGTATTCCGATCGGTTTCGAAATTTTCTCGTACTTGCTCAGTGTGCTCCCCTTGCGTCGAGTGCCCCGCCCGGTTCACTGGGCTGTAGTTTACTTGCTCGACCATAGGGAGAGGTAGCTTGCATTCAATATCCCATTACCGGTCGCATCTGTTCTATTCAGCCAAGCCAATCCCTTTCTGCTTGCTTTCTGTCTGTCTACAAGCTTAATGAAAATGTTCAAGTAAAATAACCATCAAATGCGAATTGATGTTGAGATGGCAGAAGTACTTCTATTATCAGATCAGGCAGAACCAGAACCTGGAGATCAACCAAGGACTGACTTGTAATTCGGTTATTTAGAAATTTTTTTTTGTAACTACATTAGTAGAGTAGGCATAGAGGGGTCACTCTAAATAGACGAGTTCGACGTTCCGTTCAGTTAGATATTCAGGATTCACCGCACAGAAGTGAAGGGAAATTTGTGGATTAACCGAGTTCATTAAGCAACATCATTAAGCATGCATTTAACAATTAAAGGCGGAAACATGCTTCTATGCACTTAAAACGAAACTTTACCCAAGAAAATTCAAAGCCTAGTAGATATGGTGAACCAAGACTCAAATCAAAACAAATTTTGAGTTGAGAAATCAAATACCTTTGTTGATTCCTCTTTGCATAAGCAAAGGCTAATCACCCATGGAGAGGGTCTTCATTCCAAGCTTCTTTGCTCCATGAACATTTTCGAAGGATGATCAAAGAATTGGTTTCTCCAAGTACCCAAAGTAGGGGACCTCTAAGTCTCTTCACCAAGGAGAGTCTTGATGAGAAGATGAGTGCCTTAGAGTGAGTGAGATTGCTAGCCCTACTCCTCTAGGGTAGCCGGCCCCTTTGAGAGAAGAGAACATTTTCATGCTCAACCATTCTCCCAAAAGAAAACCTCTTAGTATGAAATGTTATAAACTTGTTTTATATCATTTCCACAATGTAGTGGCAAACTTGCAATTAAAGCAAGTTTGCTACACATTCTCAAATGGCCGGCCATGTGGGTTCATTGGGCTCTTTGGGCCCTAATGTATTATTAGTCATTAAGTTGTCATACAACTTAAGTCAATGGGCTTGACGTTCGAAGCCCATTGGGCCTTGAAGCCCAAAACTAACCCGAGGTCTATAACGAACTTATTTGTTTGATTAATTAACATATTAATTAATCCTTGCCATAAATAATTAAACCATTTAATTATTCTTACTCATCTCCATTCTTTGCATCAAACTCTACCTTACACGGTGTGCGATCCATTAGGTTCCTTTTAGCGAGGCAGTGGAGGATTAGAACTCTTTCAAATCATTTGTGAATTGAAACTTACTTTCAATTCTCCCTTTAGTGATCATACACTTTTAGGGCTTCCACAAACCATGAGTGACACCTAGCAGTATGTCATGGCTACCCAAGCTAATCAGAAGAGGTGGAGAACCTATTCAGTTAGGATTGCAATGCAATACGGTCCTTCTCTAATACAATACTCTCAACAACATTGTTTGAGATGATAGTTTATTCATGTCTACTATCCAATGTGATTCCTTTACTTATATGATTACCTTGAATATGATTTGGAACGACTTCCTAAATCTTATTCATACTCTGGCCAGAGATTCTTAATCATATCATAGAGTATTCTCCCTCAAACGGTTTGAAGGTTAGAGATCCCTTGTTGCGCATTCACTTGCCTCCATGGCTAAGTAGCTTAACCCCAACTATGCCGTGGACACCCTCGGATGGGGTGACTTTGACATAATCAAAGATCAAGGACCTCACCACAAGACAACTGTGATGCCTCATGTCAAAGGACTAATTTGCATTATCCCAACTATGAGTTCTCATGTGACATGATCATGAAAACTCATCGTTGATCGTGTTCAGTGGACTCATTCTATATTGAGCACCTACATGCTTGTCTTGGTGTCAGTTACACCAATGACTCGAGACTAGTCACTCTCCTTGAGAGAAGACATAACATGTACTGATCTTAACGGACTGTTAATTCCCAATTGGCAATCCTATGATCAGGAACGTTTAGGATATGTCTATGAACGAGAATGGTCTCATGAACCTAACTTGTTTAGATTACATTCTCATAAGCGCATATTCCTTGGACTTATTGTTTAAGCATATAACATTTATATGAGACTACTTTAAACAATAATCATTGCCCTTTATATTAAACTAAATTAGTTTAACATTTGAAATGTCCGTAAAGTATCATCATATGATTGGTTTTAGGGCACATTTCCAACCAATTGCCTTTGAGATCTCATTGGTCCACTCTTTTGATTTTTGGAGTAATTTAGCCCATTTAATAGGTTTTTAGGCCTTTTATTGGGTCATATAATTTTCAATTCTCACAGTATAACATGTTGCCTATTAAACACACCCAATATGCTACTTTACCATTATGAATCAGTATCCAAAAGGTCAGTTGCCTTTGAAATCTCATTTGGGAACACTTTTGATTTTTGGAGTCTTTTAGCCCATTTACTAGGTTTTTAGCCCTTTTATTGGGTCATATCATTTTGAATTCTCACAATATAACATGTTGGCAATTAAACACATCCAGTATGCTACTTGACCCTTATGAATGAGTATTCAAAAGGTCAATTACCTTTGAGATCTCATTTGGCCACTCTTTTGATTTTTGGAGTCTTTTAACGCATTTATTGCGTTTTTGGACCCTTCAATTACGTCATATAATTTTGAATTTTCACAATATAACATATTGGCTATTAAACACATCCAATATGCTACTAGAACCTTATGAATGAGTATTCAAAATGTTAATTGCCTTTGAGATCTCATTTGGCCACTCTTCTGATTTTTAGAGTCTTTTAGCCCATTTACTGGGTGTTTAGCCCTTTTATTGGGTCATATATATTTGAATTCTCACAATATAACATGTTGCCTATTAAATACACCCAATATGCTACTTGACCATTATGAATGAGTATTGAAAAGCTTAATTGCCTTTGAGATCTCATTTGGCAACTCTTTTGATTTTTGGAGTCTTTTAACCCATTTACTGCGTGTTTAGACCCTTAAATTACGTCATATAATTTTGAATTCTCACAATATAACATGTTGGCTATTAAACACATCCACTATGTTACTTAAACCGTATGAATGAATATTCAAAAGGTCAATTGCCTTTGGTATCTCATTTGGCCACTCTTTTGATTTTTGGAGTCTTTTCGCCCATTATTGGCTTTTTAGCCATTTTATTAGGTTATATAATTTTGAATTCTCACAATATAACATGTGAAGGGAAATTTTCGTAAAACCAAGTTCATTTGAGCAACATCATTAGCATGCAATTAACAATTAATTGGCGGATCATGCTTGTATGCACTCAAATCAAAACTTTACCCAAGAAATTCTGAGCCTAGTAGATATGGTGAACCATTACAAAACTCAAGCACAATTTGAGTAGTGAAATCTTATACCTTTGTTGATTCCTCTTTGCATAAGCAAAGGCTAATCACCCATGGAGAGGGCCTTCATTCCTTGCTTGGATGAGGATGGTGGAATAGATTTTTCCAAGTTCCCAAAGTAGGGAACCTCTAAGTCTCCACACCAAGGAGAGCCTTGATGAGAAGATGAGTGCCCTAGAGGAAGAAGATTGCTAGCTAAATTCCTCTAGGGAGCCGGCCTCTTTGAGAGAAGAGAGAGCTTTCACTCTCATCCATTCTCCCAAAAGAAAACCACTTGAAGGAAAATGTTATAAAGTTTCCTTTATATCTTTTTCACAATGTTGTGGCAAACTTGCAATTAAAGCAAGTTTGCTACACATTCTCAAATGGCCGGCCATGTGGGTTCATTGGGCTCTTTGGGCCCTAACGTATTATGACACACCCCACCCTCGATACCCACGTGGATACCGAGTGCGAGCGTGCTGGCCGACACTCGTAAGTGACGAAGCCATTAAATGCATGACAACACTTAGTGTAACCAAAATTAAATTGTATTAAAGTTACAAAACTCAATGTCAATATGCATATGGTTCAGAGCGTACTAATTTTGAAACAGCGGAAACAAATAATAAACTGAGTTCCTAGAATCTCTATCCATAACAGGGATGGATATTATTATAGAAACTGAAAGAAAGATAGATCCCTACATGGTCGGGATGGATAATCAGAGCTGCCACGCAAAATCCTCGACTGCGCCGGATGCACTATCACTATGTCCTGAAGGGGGCGCAAAACAAAAGTGTGAGTGGACAAAAATCAAAGTTTTTGCAAACCATTCTCTTTTCAACATATTAACCCCCTGTTTGAAAAACAGTAATAATCGTAGAAATATACTATCATAGTATAGTTCAAAAGATACTTTAAACGTATACTGAAACATATCAAAAGATATAATACTCGTAAATCACAGTTCATAATTTCAATAATATAGCAAGGGAAAACCAACACAGGGTATATGCGCGATCACCCATGTACGGGTTGAGGAACAACCTCTCAATCACCGTACAAGCACTTTACGTTATCCATTAATTTGTACTCCTAGTACCACACACATGTAAGCACTTGCGCCGCAGCGCGTCACACCCGAGTCCTTACGTAGTGGGGACTTTTCCCCATAAACAACAATAAACGTAAGACAAGCTTGCACTAAGGTATTTACCGGACAATACCCCTGGAGTACAGTGCGTGTGACCCAAACATGTGAGACTTGTCCTATGGCCATGAGAACGGTACTACAACGTAGTGAAAGCATACCAAGTGTGTTTGAAAACATACATGCATACTCATGTGTATAGATATAGGAGCCAAAATCCCATTCATAATTCCCAAATATCAAGTATTGCATAAATAAATATTTCTCTCAAAACCATATAATATAATATCATTTAATATTTATGCAAAAGTGATATCGAAGTATAACCCATTTTATATCATATAATCATACTTGATAAATAATCCCAATCACCAATTAAATCCATTTCCCAATATATATACCATAAATAGAACATATATGGTTCCACAAATAATTATCAACAAGTATATATATTTATAAATAAATATATATAAATAAACATGCTTCGAAAACCATTTAAAACCATATAGAAATCAAATTCATAATCATTTTCAATCATAAAAACCATTTAATAAAACAAAAGTCCACTCACAGGTGATCGGGAGTGAAATCTCCCTCGGTGTTGCCCTCCTCGGTGTGCGGAGTCGAAGAATTACCTATTTAATATTAGGGAACAAATTAGAACTTCCCTAAAATAAATTAAAAATAGGCCTTAAAGAAAAATCCCTCAAAAATATTATTATTTTAGCGAAAACGGGCTCGAAAAACGATTTCCGGAGCCCGAAAACCCTACCGCCGCCGTCCACCGCCGCCGGCGCCGCCGTGCGCCGCCGCACGTGCCGCCACGCACCGGGAAACGATCGGATGCGCCGCCACGCGCTGGCCATGCACTGGCACGCGCCGGCACGCGCCGGCACGTGTCGCCACGCGCCCCATGCGCCTGCACGCGCCGTCCCACGTGCGGCTGACGTCAGCGCCGTTAAAGTTAACGGAATATACCTTTTTAACGGAAGATGCTGACGCCGTTAGGAATATTCCGTTACCGTTAACGGAATATTCCCTGTCTTCTTCCTTGCGCTGGTCGCCGGAGCCGCCGCCGCCTGGTTCGCCGGAATTCTTGGAAAAATGCCGATTAAGTCCTAAAACTTGAAAAATTCATAACACCTTCGTTCCTTGGCCAAATTGAACGTGCCATATATCAAATTGAAGGTATTCAGGAGCAGAATATTTTCGTATTGATTTGAGGCCGGAAAAAATGGCCGGAGATAGCCTGAAATTGGCCGGGAAGCTTCGGGAAACCCTAATTCCGTTCTCCTTCAAAACTGCACCAAATTCGACGTTCTTTATATCGATTTGAACCTACTCAATCCAATAAAACCAATGGCAATGGTTTCGAGGCTTACCTATGTCGGGATTGTACAGAAACTTGAATGGCAGTTCGTCGTTTTCGTTCCGGCTTCGGTTTGGACGATTGGGCCCGAGTTTGGAGATTCTAAAATCACAGCCTCGTCCAGAATGACGAGACGATCAAGATGGCTATAGTCTCGTGTCTTGGTTTGATGGTTTTGTGATTCTTCCACAAACTAGGGTTTGTGTATGTTTTGGATGTTTTTGGCCGAGAGAATGGGAGAGAGGGAGAGGATGAGAACGTGCAGAATGATGGGGAGGGTTGGCTGAACAGCAGCCAGCCAAAAACCCTAATTACCACATACGGGTGAAAAATTACTAAAATGCCCCTACACTTCAAAACTTCGTAAAACGTTCGTTTTAACTCCGAATTGAGTTCCGCTTGCGTCCACGCGTTCGTGTCGACGAGTACATCAAGAATATGTAAAGAAATAAATTTTTACAAGTCATCACAAAAAGTCAACATTGACCCCTAGGGGTATTTTGGTAATGCTGCCGTGCCACAAGGCACGACCATGGAAATAATGAAAAAGAAAAAGTTATGTAGTTGGACCATCGGCTATATTCGAAAAAGTTTTGCTTCTCTAGAGAAGATGAGACGAAAAAAATGAAAGTGTTCGCAACGCATACCGAAAGGGTACCAATGAAGCCAAACAAGTAAATGAATAGACTCCACCGATGCCTTCCGAACGGCGAGAACCAGTTCGCGCGTATTGGTATCGGTCTCGACGATTTCCACTCGTTAATACATAGAGCCCAATAAGCATATCTTGAGTTGGTACGGAAATAGGATCCCCAATAGCTGGAGACAAGAGGTTCATATGAGAAAACATAAGTAAACGGGCCTTCGCTTGAGCCTCCAAAGATAAAGGTACATGAACAGCCATTTGATCACCATCAAAGTCTGCATTGAATCCCTTACAAACTAATGGATGTAAACAAATAGCATGTCCTTCTACTAAAATGGGTTGGAACGCCTGTATGCCTAATCTATGCAGAGTAGGCGCCCTATTCAGCAATACGGGATGCCCAGGCATAAAATAAAGAAATAGCTATATTAGTCAGTCGATGAAAAAAAGACGTCCAGTTCTGTCGTTTGTGCTGAAAGGCCAATCCTTTAATTCGTGAATTTCTAATGATCACGGCGGGCGCTGGTAGCTTGCTTCCAAGCCCTGCCTTATATAAAAGTTGTTTGTTGTCATGGCCCGAAGGAGCCTTAAGCACTTGTACAATGCTCAAGTAAAGGCTCTGGGCCTCGGATTGCCCATTCATGAAATAAGGTGCAGGAGTTCTTTGCGCCCGTAGAGGAGGCTAATCCATGATTGCAAATATCGATCGAAACTTGAACCCTTGTATAGGTATGCAATTTAAGAAAGCACAACAAATATGAAGTCTCATTCGAAGCTTTAGACAAAGGTGCTATTGAGATATTGGGCCCTTATGGCATCTCGTACACATTCCGACGATTGGCCGAGCGAATAAGTCAACTTCAAAGTGGATTTGTTGTGCGAAGAGTACGTTATGACCCGTGGCCGCCTGCCTGGTGGGGGCGGCTCGAATAGCAGCTTAGCTTCTTTTATTGTATGTACGACTATCGAATAAGAGCTTCCTTCTTGGCTGTTTGATGTAGCTAACTGAATCTGTATGCTAGGCCAAGAGCGGAGGATATAATATATCTTTCTTTCCTTTAGTACTCCCAATGATGGCCTTTTTGATCTCATCCGTATTCCGATCGGTTTCGAAATTTTCTCGTACTTGCTCAGTGTGCTCCCCTTGCGTCGAGTGCCCCGCCCGGTTCACTGGGCTGTAGTTTACTTGCTCGACCATAGGGAGAGGTAGCTTGCATTCAATATCCCATTACCGGTCGCATCTGTTCTATTCAGCCAAGCCAATCCCTTTCTGCTTGCTTTCTGTCTGTCTACAAGCTTAATGAAAATGTTCAAGTAAAATAACCATCAAATGCGAATTGATGTTGAGATGGCAGAAGTACTTCTATTATCAGATCAGGCAGAACCAGAACCTGGAGATCAACCAAGGACTGACTTGTAATTCGGTTATTTAGAAATTTTTTTTTGTAACTACATTAGTAGAGTAGGCATAGAGGGGTCACTCTAAATAGACGAGTTCGACGTTCCGTTCAGTTAGATATTCAGGATTCACCGCACAGAAGTGAAGGGAAATTTGTGGATTAACCGAGTTCATTAAGCAACATCATTAAGCATGCATTTAACAATTAAAGGCGGAAACATGCTTCTATGCACTTAAAACGAAACTTTACCCAAGAAAATTCAAAGCCTAGTAGATATGGTGAACCAAGACTCAAATCAAAACAAATTTTGAGTTGAGAAATCAAATACCTTTGTTGATTCCTCTTTGCATAAGCAAAGGCTAATCACCCATGGAGAGGGTCTTCATTCCAAGCTTCTTTGCTCCATGAACATTTTCGAAGGATGATCAAAGAATTGGTTTCTCCAAGTACCCAAAGTAGGGGACCTCTAAGTCTCTTCACCAAGGAGAGTCTTGATGAGAAGATGAGTGCCTTAGAGTGAGTGAGATTGCTAGCCCTACTCCTCTAGGGTAGCCGGCCCCTTTGAGAGAAGAGAACATTTTCATGCTCAACCATTCTCCCAAAAGAAAACCTCTTAGTATGAAATGTTATAAACTTGTTTTATATCATTTCCACAATGTAGTGGCAAACTTGCAATTAAAGCAAGTTTGCTACACATTCTCAAATGGCCGGCCATGTGGGTTCATTGGGCTCTTTGGGCCCTAATGTATTATTAGTCATTAAGTTGTCATACAACTTAAGTCAATGGGCTTGACGTTCGAAGCCCATTGGGCCTTGAAGCCCAAAACTAACCCGAGGTCTATAACGAACTTATTTGTTTGATTAATTAACATATTAATTAATCCTTGCCATAAATAATTAAACCATTTAATTATTCTTACTCATCTCCATTCTTTGCATCAAACTCTACCTTACACGGTGTGCGATCCATTAGGTTCCTTTTAGCGAGGCAGTGGAGGATTAGAACTCTTTCAAATCATTTGTGAATTGAAACTTACTTTCAATTCTCCCTTTAGTGATCATACACTTTTAGGGCTTCCACAAACCATGAGTGACACCTAGCAGTATGTCATGGCTACCCAAGCTAATCAGAAGAGGTGGAGAACCTATTCAGTTAGGATTGCAATGCAATACGGTCCTTCTCTAATACAATACTCTCAACAACATTGTTTGAGATGATAGTTTATTCATGTCTACTATCCAATGTGATTCCTTTACTTATATGATTACCTTGAATATGATTTGGAACGACTTCCTAAATCTTATTCATACTCTGGCCAGAGATTCTTAATCATATCATAGAGTATTCTCCCTCAAACGGTTTGAAGGTTAGAGATCCCTTGTTGCGCATTCACTTGCCTCCATGGCTAAGTAGCTTAACCCCAACTATGCCGTGGACACCCTCGGATGGGGTGACTTTGACATAATCAAAGATCAAGGACCTCACCACAAGACAACTGTGATGCCTCATGTCAAAGGACTAATTTGCATTATCCCAACTATGAGTTCTCATGTGACATGATCATGAAAACTCATCGTTGATCGTGTTCAGTGGACTCATTCTATATTGAGCACCTACATGCTTGTCTTGGTGTCAGTTACACCAATGACTCGAGACTAGTCACTCTCCTTGAGAGAAGACATAACATGTACTGATCTTAACGGACTGTTAATTCCCAATTGGCAATCCTATGATCAGGAACGTTTAGGATATGTCTATGAACGAGAATGGTCTCATGAACCTAACTTGTTTAGATTACATTCTCATAAGCGCATATTCCTTGGACTTATTGTTTAAGCATATAACATTTATATGAGACTACTTTAAACAATAATCATTGCCCTTTATATTAAACTAAATTAGTTTAACATTTGAAATGTCCGTAAAGTATCATCATATGATTGGTTTTAGGGCACATTTCCAACAACATGTTGGCTATTAAACACATCAAATATGCTACTTCACCCTTATGAATGAATATTCAAATGGTTAGTTGCCTTCGAGGTCTCATTTGGCCACTCTTTTGATTTTTGGAGTCTTTTAACCCATTTACTAGGTTTTTAACCCTTTTATTGGGTCATATAATTTTGAATTGTCACAATATAACATGTTGGCTATTAAACACATCCAGTATGCTACTGCAACCTTATGAATGAGTATTCAAAAGGTTAATTTCCATTGAGATCTCATTTGGCCACTCTTCTGATTTTTGGTGTCTTTTAACTCATTTACTACATTTTTAGACCCTTAAATTACGTCATATAATTTTGAATTCCCACAATATAACATGTTGGCTATTGAACACATCCAATATGCTACTTGA
>JAEHOF010000365.1:0-13214 GCA_018257905.1 Gillenia trifoliata | reverse complement strand
CACTGTCGGGGAATAAAATACAATAAAGGTAGGGACGGGATGTAACAGTCTTCCCCCCTAATAGAAATTTCGTCCCCGAAATTTACAAGATACAAATCAACTACTAAAGAAAAGATACGGGTACTGCTCGCGCATGCTATCCTCCGTCTCCCACGTAGCCTCCTCAACAGAGTGGTTTCTCCAAAGGACTTTGACTAGAGTTACCGTTTTGCTCCTTAGAACTTTCTCCTTCCAGTCGAGGATCGTGATTGGTTTCTCGTCGTACGTCAAGTCGTCGTTGACCTCCAAAGGCTGAGTCTGAATGACATGGGAAGGATCGGACACGTATCTACGCAGCATAGATACATGGAAGACATTATGAACTCTGGCAAGCTCGGAAGGTAGGTCGAGTCGGTAGGCGACAGCTCCTACTCGCTCGATGATCTGGTAGGGTCCGATGAAGCGAGGACTCAACTTCCCCTTCTTCCCGAAACGAACAACGCCTTTCCACGGTGAAAGTTTAAGAAATACCCAATCGCCAACGGCATAAACGCGATCGGTAGAATGTCTGTCTGCAATGCTCTTCTGTCGGTCCTGTGCAGTCTTCAAGTTTCCCTTAATCACCTGGATGTTCTTCGTCGTCTCGTCCACGATCTCAGGGCCAACAAGAACTCTCTCACCAACTTCTGACCAGCACAAAGGAGTACGGCAGGGTTTACCATACAGCGCCTCGAATGGCGACATGTCAATGCTTGAGTGGTAGCTGTTGTTGTAAGCAAACTCCATCAGAGGCAAGTGCTCCTGCCATTTGTCGCCGAACTGGAGGATGGAGGACCTCAACATGTCCTCGAGAGTTTGGATAGTTCGCTCCGACTGTCCGTCCGTCTGTGGGTGATAAGCAGTACTGAAGAGTAGCTGTGATCCCAAGGCATTCTGGAAGGCTCGCCAAAACTTAGAAGTGAACCTCGGGTCACGATCAGAGATGATACTAACAGGAACACCATGGTGTTTAACGATCTCGGTGATGAAGAGTCGAGCTAGACGATCCAAGGAGAAGTTCTCACGAACTGGCAAGAAGTGTGCAGATTTGGTGAGTCGGTCAACGATCACCCAAATACCGTCGTAGCCCCCACGAGTACAAGGTAACTTGTACACGAAGTCCATGGTGATGTTCTCCCACTTCCACTCGGGAGTAGGGAGTGGCTGGTGTAGTCCGAAGGGCTTCTTCCTTTCTGCTTTGACCTGCTGACAGATCAAACATCGACTGACATACTCCGCGATTTCTCTCTTCATTACCGGCCAATAGTAGAATGGCCGGATGGTGTGGTACATTTTTGTGCTCCCCGGATGCATAGCATAAGCTGAAATATGTGCCTCATCTAGAATCTCCTTCTTCAAATCTTCATCATCAGGCACGTACATCCGGTCACCCTGCAGAAGTAGGCCGTCGGTACCTCGGATTCTCAAGTCTCCTCTGCTGCCGTTTAGGACCGCATGCATAAGTCTTAAACAATCCGAGTCGTTTTGCTGAGCAGTACGAATACGATCTAAGAGCACTGGTCTGACCTGGAAACTGGCTAGTAAAGCACCGTCATCGTCACAGCTCAAAGTGACACCAGTACCTCGGAGTTCGGTCAAGAGAGGAATATGGCAGGCAGAAAGAGTGTTTAGTCGACCGTAAGATTTCCGGCTGAGAGCATCGGCTACCACGTTTGCACGACCGGGATGGTATTCGATGGTGCAATCGTAGTCGCTCAAGAGTTCCATCCATCGCCGCTGTCTGAGGTTTAGATCTCGCTGGGAGAAGAGATATTTCAGGCTCTTGTGGTCGGTGAAGATTCGGCAGGTCTCGCCGTAGAGGTAGTGTCGCCAAATCTTCAGAGCGAAGATGATGGCTGCAAGCTCCAGGTCGTGGGTAGGATAGTTCATCTCATGCGGCTTCAGCTGTCTGGAGGCATAAGCGATCACCCGTCCATGTTGCATCAGTACGCAACCCAAACCGTTCAGTGAGGCATCACTGTAGATCTCATAGTTGCCGCTGTCATCTGGAAGTGCTAACACTGGAGCATGAGTGAGGCAATGTTTGAGCTGTTGGAAACTGTGCTCACAGTCGTCGTCCCAAACAAACTTAACATCTTTCCTGGTGAGTCTCGTGAGAGGTAGGGCAATGGAAGAGAAATCCTTCACGAAACGTCGGTAGTAACCCGCCAGGCCAAGAAAACTTCGAATCTCCGTCACATTCTGCGGTCGCTCCCAATTCTCCACCGCAGCAATCTTCTGGGGATCGATGAGAATACCATCAGAAGAGATTATATGCCCCAAGAATGATACCTGATTAAGCCAAAATTCACATTTGCTGAACTTGGCGTAGAGCTGATTTTCCATTAATCTCCTCAAAACCATGCGCAAGTGTTTGGCATGATCGGCCTCTGATTTAGAATACACCAAGATGTCGTCGATGAAGACAATTACGAATCTGTCGAGATACGAACGAAATACTCGATTCATCAGATCCATAAATGCTGCAGGGGCATTGGTCAGTCCGAAAGGCATCACCAGAAACTCGTAGTGGCCGTAACGAGTTCGGAATGCAGTCTTGTGCACATCATCACTCTTGATCTTCAGCTGATAGTAACCAGACCTCAGATCAATCTTGGAGAAAACCCTCGCGCCTCGGAGTTGATCGAAAAGATCATCGATTCTAGGCAGTGGATAACGGTTTTTAATCGTCACCCGGTTGAGCTGCCTAGAGTCGATGCAGAGTCTCAAGGTGCCGTCTTTCTTTCGAACGAATAGGACCGGAGCTCCCCAAGGTGAAGAGCTGGGTCGGATGAATCCCTTATCGATGAGTTCTTGGAGTTGTAGCTTCAGTTCCCTTAATTCTGCAGGTGCCATACGATAAGGGGTGAGGGATATAGGATCAGTACCTGGAAGTAGATCAATGGTGAACTCCACGTCACGATCAGGCGGTAGTCCAGGTAGATCGTCAGGAAAAACATCGGGAAATTTGTTGACCACAGGCACATCGTCAACACGAAGAGTATTCCCTTGATCTAGAGTCACATGTGCGATAAAGCCTTCGCAACCCTTGCTCAACAGCTTCTTTGCCTTCATGGCTGAGATCAGTCCGTGCTTGATCTTCCGGTGCTCTCCGGTGAAAGTGACAGTAGGCATGCCAGGTGGCTGGAATGTAACCGTCTTCCGTCGGCAGTCAACAACGGCATGATTTTGATGTAGCCAGTCCATTCCTAGAATCACATCAAAGTCTACGATATCGAGAGGAATGAAGTTGGCAGGCATCACCTGATTAGCGATTACAACGGGGCACCCTCAATACTCCCATTGTACACGACACACTTCGCCTCTTGGCATAGCAATTCCCATTTCGTACCCGATAGGAGTACAATGGGGTTGAGTGGTTTGAGCAAACAAAGGTGATATGACCGAGTGGGTAGCACCCGGATCGATTAATACTCTAGCAAAGTGACCAAGTATGTTCAACGTACCCATAATGAGATCGGGGTTGTTCTGAGCATCCTGCTGATTAATTGCGTTGACTCGTCCATGCGCCTGCTGAGCTCCACCGCGGCCTCCACCGCGGTTACCGTGTTGTTGGTTTCCTCTGCCCTGTGTACCGCGTCCCTGTCTGCCTTGGCCTCCTCCGCCAGGTGCCGCTGCTAAGGCTGGGTACTGGCCTCCTCCAATCCACTGGTTAGCGGTCTCCTGATACTGCGGGTATTGCGGTGCTCCTCCATAATACTGCGGTGTTCCACCTGGGAACTGCACAGCACCGCCGGGATACTGAATAGGAGTAGGGTAGGTAGGATACTGAGGATAGACTGCAGGATATTGAGTAGCATCGCCCTGGTAGTGAACGGCTCCTCCGTAGGCAGGTGGCTGGTAAGGAACTGTACCTCCAACCTGCTGAAGTGGAACAGGTGCCTGAGGCTGAATCTGGCGGTTCTGCTGTTTCTGCGGACACTGGGTGGCTCGATGACCTAGTTGCCCACAGCTGTAACACCCCTGGTTTCCCTGCTTACACTCACCAGAGTGGCGAGTGTTGCACCGGCGACAGTACTGAGCATTAGATTGGCTGGAAGTGCCCTGCTGGCGGAAACGGGATCCACTAGTGAATCTCCCTCCACGGTTGGAGCTGGAGTTCGATCCACCACTGGATGATCCGGAACTGTAGCCTCCACGTTTGAACGTCTGGTTCTTCTTAGGACCAAGGAAAGATTGCCCCTTACCCTTACTCTGGGTGTTAGATTCCTCCTCCTCGTAAATAGTGTCATCAGGAGCATTCTCCGAAGCCTCAACTCGCAACAGCGCCTCGTAGAACTCCTGGTAGGTCTCGCACCGTTCAGCAGCAGCAAGTGATCGGAGCTTCTTACTGGCTCCCTTCCTGAACTGGTGAAGCATCTCTGAAGGGCTGGCGGCAACAACTGGGTTGTATTGAGATAGGGCAGTGAACTTCCGCTGGTACTCGGAAACGGTCATCTTCCCTTGCTTCAGATTCATGAATTCATCTCTCTTCCGGGCCTTGTACTCCGGAGAAAGGTATTTGGTTTCGAACCGATGTTTGAATACGGCCCACAAACCATGCTCATTTTGAGGGAGGTGTCGCCTCTCGAACTTCCACCAGGCTTTGGATTGGTCACGAAGGAAGAGAATAGCAGTCGGGACCCACTGCTCGTCTGGAAAGTCTCCATGCTCCCGCATCGATTTGAAGACGTCCTCCATGTGTTCGAACCAAGATTCCGCTACTTCAGGTGTCTCGGTCCCGTAGAATGGTCTCACGTCCATTCCCTTCGCAGTCTCCACCGGGTTCTTCCTCGCAGGACGGAAAGCAGCCTGAATGGCTTGAGCGATCGTATTCCCCATTTGGGTGAAGTCGAAGGCAGGTGCGTCGGGTGCGCGACGAGGTGGCATGATGCTGGTAGGAGAGAATCAAGAATTATTAGTGAAAAACATCACGTAAGTGTGATGAGGAGTGATACTGCAAAAACCTAGAGCTCTGATACCAAACTGACACACCCCGACCCGGATAGCCACGTGGACACCGGATCTCGAGGCCGTGCTGACCGACCACTCCGTAGGGTGACGAAGTCATAGGAAGATTAAAATAAGAAATTAGAAATGATAGATAAAAATTAAATCGAGAGTTTAACAAAATACGAGTGTAATGTGGGTAGAACCCAATATTGCATAGTGTCGGAAACTAGGTGCAGTAGAGGAAATTATTCCCATCCGTAGGATGGATATAACACAACAAAAGGAATTTAACATACACTGCAGAGAAAGAAAATCGGAGGCTACCGGTACCACCACCAGATAAGTAAGCCAACTAAAGTCTAAGTCACGGAGAACGAAAAACAAGGGTAGTGGGCCAATATCGATTTTCTAAGTAAAACATTTCCAAAACTTTAGTTATAACCCCTCACTGTAAACCCGTAGATTTACCAAAATATTTACTAATGAAATAGTCTTTGAGCATAAGTAGCGGTCCGCGCCCACGGGATACGGGTATAAAAATCATTTATCACAGTGAAAATCAACATCACTTATCATGGAAATATGCACACAAGTCATATAGAAAGTAGCTACATGACGAGGCTGGGTGTTTTGATATAACTACGCTCTGGCACTACATGCACGTGAAGGCTGGCACAAAGTGTGCGTCACGCAAGTCAGGCGTAAGGCAATCTAGAACAGGCTGGCACCTAATCATGGATCCATGTCGGCGTAATGGTGCGGGTGTGAACGATCCGTGAAGCTGGTCCTGGCCAGGCGAGTGCTAACTGCCAGGTGCATAATGTGAAATAAGTAATACAATTAAAATCATGTGTATGCATGCCATTTCCTCATAAAACCCTTATCATAAATCAATAATCAACAAGTAAGGGTTTATCACAAAATAAGTCTAATTTCATAAAGTAGGCATGCCACACACATATATATCTCAAAAACACCATAAATCATATTATAATAATATAAAAATGGTAATTACTAGGCCCACTCCAGCGTCTGCGTGGTCAGTTACCGTAGCCCCGTGAGTGATACTGAGCTCGTTGCTCCTCGGATAGGTCTCACCTATATGAGAGTTTACTAAACTAATCATTTAACAAGTCTTAATTCAATTAAAGTAATGAAAAAGACTTGAAATCGCTAGCTGTTTGCTCGAAACGTGACTTGGTGGTCGAAAAATGTGTTCCGCAGCCGCCGCCGTGCGCCGCGGGGCTCACGCGCCGCCACAAGCCCGGCTTACCCAGCGCCCGTCCTGCCTTGGCACGCCCGCAGCGCCCGTCACGCGCCGTCACGCGCCCACACGCGCCCACACGCGCCGGACGGCGCCCCACCCGCGCTCACACGCGCCACGCACGCGCTCACGCGCACCGCCGCGCGCGCTCACGGCGGCGGACGCACCGCGCCTCACTGCCCAACAATCCGCATGCCCGTTAAAGTTAGCAGCGTGCCGTTAACTTTAACGGTATATTCGTTTTTAGCTGACGGAATATTCCCCTACTTGAGCGTTACGGAATATTCATGATACCGTAGATTAGAAAGAAATATACTGGCAGGTGGGTTTTTAGCCATTATATACATGAGTATATTCAGTTTGAACCGGGTTGGACCAGGTTGGACGGGTTGAACCGTGGTTGGTTGACGTCACGAACCGGTTCAGACCGGGATCGATGGCGTCCAGTGCGTGAACTCGATTAATGAGATCAGTGAAGTCGTGTGAGTCACTCGCCGGTTTGGGTTTCGTCAATGGAAAAATTACCGGAAAAATACCATGAGTTTAAATCTTCACCAAAATTCTAGATTTTGACATGAAATTGAAGCTGGGGTTACCAGGGTTCAATACCTAGATTTAGGTCGGCAAAGGCACGAAGTGGCGGAGTTTGGGGTTGCAGGTTTCCGCGGCCGAAATCGAACTCAACGCTCTCGGCCAAAAACTTCGACATCTCACGGAACCTAATTCGAGAGTTTCAAGACTCCCAGAAGGCTGTAGATGAAGGTCTCGAAGTCCGAATCAGGCTGGAATGGAGTGTGATCGTCCAACTAGGCTCGCCAGGGAAAAATGGCGGGGAGCTTGGATCTTCGCCGTTCGTGGGTTTTTACGGGTTCGGTAACCCGAGAGATGGTGAGGATAGCGATGACGGTGTCCAGGAGCCAAGGCAGGTCGAGGAAAGTCACCCAGGTTCGATGGCGGAGTTTTTTGGGTGTGTAGAGAGTAATTCAACGGTTTAAGGTTTCCTCTGTAGTGGGTTTTGAGTGCAGGTTGAAGAGCGTGCAACTCGCTCGTAAATGAAGGTGAAAATTCGAGGTCGAGGCTTGCTCACGGGAAGAGCGAGAAAGTGGTGAGGATAGCAATTTGGGTGCCTAGAGCAAATCTTAGAGCTTTTGATGGATCTGCTGCATTTGCATGCAGGTTGAGTAGGAGGAACTCGGGGAGAGTGAGGGAATGGCGAGAGAGAGAGTGAAGGTGAGATGTGAAATAATGCAGTGATGTTCTTGGTTTTAAACCAATTCGATCAGATCTGGTTCAACAAAAACAGTGAGTGCTCCTGCCAAATTTACTGTCACGTGGCTACACTCAGGAGGTGGGTGCAGGCCTCGTGGCTTGCAGAAACCATGGGTTAAGCCCACTGTTTCAGAAATGCAGCTCGAGAAAAAAAAATTACAGTTTTACCCCTATGCGTACTTGTCAAACAAGTGGAGTTCAGTGTAGTTCGGCGTCCAACGGTTCCTAATTTAATGTAGATACTAAAAGTACACCAAGATTTCTGAAAATACCTCGATAGAAGGGACGTAATCCCAGATGATACATTATGCCACTAAGGGCGTTTTGGTCATTTACACCGTCGGGGGAGATTAAAATACAATAAACGTGGGGACGGGATGTAACCAAGTCTTCCCCTAATAAATTTCGTCCTCAAATTTACAAGATCTAAATCAACTACTAAAGAATAGATACGGGTACTGCTCGCGCATGCCATCCTCCGTCTCCCAGTGGCCTCCTCAGCAGTGGTTCACTCCAAGGACTTTGACTAGAGTTACCGTTTGCTCCTTAGAACTTTCTCCTTCCCGATCGAGAATCGTGACTGGTTTTCTCGTCGTACGTCAAGTCGTCGTTGACCTCCAAAAGGCTGAGTCTGGATGACATGGGAAGGATCGGACACGTATCTCTACGCAGCATAGATACATGAAAGACATTATGAACTCTGGCAGGATTCGGAGGTAGGTCGAGTCATTAGGCAACGGCTCACTCTCGTCGATGATCACGGTAAGAGATCAGATGAAGCGAGGGACTTAGCTTCCCCTTCTTCCCGAAACGAACAACGCCTTTCCACGGTGAGTTTAAGAAATGCCAATCGCCAACGGCATAAACGCGATCCGGTAGAATGCCTGTCTGCAATGCTCTTCACTGTCGATCCTGTGCAGTCTTCCAAGTTTTCCCTTAATCACACCTGGATGTTCTTCGTGCGTCTCGTCCACGATCTCGGGCCAACAAGTGCTCTCTCCCCCAACTTCTGACCAGCACAAAGAGTGCGAGCCGGGGTTTACCATACAGCGCCTCGAATGGCGACATGCCAATGCTCGAGTGGTAACTGTTGTTGTAAGCAAACTCCATCAGAGGCAAGTGCTCCTGCCATTTGTCGCCGAACTGGAGGATGGAGGACCTCAACATGTCCTCGAGAGTCTGGATAGTCCGCTCCGACTGTCCGTCCGTCTGTGGATGATAGGCAGTACTGAAGAGTAGCTGTGATCCCAAGGCATTCTGGAAGGCTCGCCAAAACTTAGAAGTGAACCTCGGGTCACGATCAGAGATGATACTAACAGGAACACCATGGCATTTAACGATCTCGGAAATGAAGAGTCGAGCTAGACGATCCAAGGAGAAGTTCTCACGAACTGGCAAGAAGTGTGCAGATTTGGTGAGTCGGTCAACGATCACCCAAATACCGTCGTAGCCCCCACGAGTACAAGGTAACTTGTACACGAAGTCCATGGTGATGTTCTCCCACTTCCACTCGGGAGTAGGGAGTGGCTGGTGTAGTCCGAAGGGCTTCTTCCTTTCTGCTTTAACCTGCTGACAGATCAAACATCGACTGACATACTCCGCGATTTCTCTCTTCATTCCCGGCCAATAGTAGAATGGCCGGATGGTGTGGTACATTTTTGTGCTCCCCGGATGCATAGCATAAGCTGAAATATGCGCCTCATCTAGAATCTCCTTCTTCAAATCTTCATCATCAGGCACGTACATCCGGTCACCCTGCAGAAGTAGGCCGTCAGTACCTCGGATTCTCAAGTCTCCTCTGCCGCCGTTTAGGACCGCATGTATAAGTCCTAAACAATCCGAGTCGTTCTGTTGAGCAGTACGAATGCGATCCAAGAGCACTGGTCTGACCTGGAAACTGGCTAGTAAAGCACCGTCATCGTCACAGCCCAAAGTGACCCCAGTACCTCGGAGTTCGGTCAGGAGAGGAATATGGCAGGCAGAAAGAGTGTTTAGTCGACCGTAAGATTTCCGGCTGAGAGCATCGGCTACCACGTTTGCACGACCGGGATGGTATTCGATGGTGCAATCGTAGTCGCTCAAGAGTTCCATCCATCGCCGTTGTCTGAGGTTTAGATCTCGCTGAGAGAAGAGATATTTCAGGCTCTTGTGGTCGGTGAAGATTCGGCAGGTCTCGCCATAGAGGTAGTGTCGCCAAATCTTCAAAGCGAAGATAATGGCTGCAAGCTCCAGGTCGTGGGTAGGATAGTTCCTCTCATGCGTCTTCAGCTGTCTGGAGGCATAAGCAATCACCTGTCCATGTTGCATCAGTACGCAACCCAAACCGTTCAGTGAGGCATCACTGTAGATCTCATAGTTGCCGCTGTCATCTGGAAGTGCTAACACTGGAGCATGAGTGAGGCAATGTTTGAGCTGTTGGAAACTGTGCTCACAGTCGTCGTCCCAAATAAACTTAACATCTTTCCTGGTGAGTCTCGTGAGAGGTAGGGCAATGGAAGAGAAATCCTTCACGAAACGTCGGTAGTAACCCGCCAGGCCAAGAAAACTTCGAATCTCCGTCACGTTCTGCGGTCGCTCCCAATTCTCCACCGCAGCAATCTTCTGGGGATCGACGAGAATACCATCAGAAGAGATTATATGCCCCAAGAAAGATACCTGATTAAGCCAAAATTCACATTTGCTGAACTTGGCGTAGAGCTGATTCTCCCTTAGTCTCCTCAAAACCATGCGCAAGTGTTTGGCATGATCGGCCTCCGATTTAGAATACACCAAGATGTCGTCGATGAAGACAATTACGAATCTGTCGAGATACGGACGAAATACTCGATTCATCAGATCCATAAATGCTGCAGGGGCATTGGTCAGTCCGAAAGGCATCACCAGAAACTCGTAGTGGCCGTAACGAGTTCGGAATGCAGTCTTGTGCACATCATCACTCTTGATCTTCAGCTGATAGTAACCAGACCTCAGATCAATCTTGGAGAAAACCCTCGCGCCTCGGAGTTGATCGAAAAGATCATCGATTCTAGGCAGTGGATAACGGTTTTTAATCGTCACCCGGTTGAGCTGCCTATAGTCGATGCAGAGTCTCAAGGTGCCGTCTTTCTTTCGAACGAATAGGACCGGAGCTCCCCAAGGTGAAGAGCTGGGTCGGATGAATCCCTTATCGATGAGTTCTTGGAGTTGTAGCTTCAGCTCCCTCAATTCTGCAGGTGCCATACGATAAGGGGTGAGGGATATAGGATCAGTACCTGGAAGTATATCAATGGTGAACTCCACGTCACGATCAGGCGGTAGTCCAGGTAGATCATCAGGAAAGACATCGGGAAATTTGTTGACAACCGGCACATCGTCAACACGAAGAGTATTCCCTTGATCCAGAGTCACATGTGCGATAAAGCCCTCGCAACCCTTGCTCAACAGCTTCTTTGCCTTCATGGCTGAGATCAGTCCGTGCTTGATCTTTCGGTGCTCTCCGGTGAAAGTGACAGTAGGCATGCCAGGTGGCTGGAATGTAACCATCTTCCGTCGGCAGTCAACAACGGCATGATTTTGATGTAGCCAGTCCATTCCTAGAATCACATCAAAGTCTACGATATCGAGAGGAATGAAGTTGGCAGGCATCACCTGATTAGCGATTACAACGGGGCATCCTCGATATTCCCATTGTACACGACACACTTCGCCTCTTGGCATAGCAATTCCCATTTCGTACCCGATAGGAGTACAATGGGGTTGAGTGGTTTGAGCAAACAAAGGTGATATGACCGAGTGGGTAGCACCCGGATCGATTAATACTCTAGCAAAGTGACCAAGTATGTTCAACGTACCCATAATGAGATCGGGGTTGTTCTGAGCATCCTGTTGATTAATTGCGTTGACTCGTCCATGCGCCTGCTGAGCTCCACCGCGACCTCCACCGCGGTTACCGTGTTGTTGGTTTCCTCTGCCCTGTGCACCGCGTCCCTGTCTGCCTTGACCTCCTCCGCCAGGTGCCGCTGCTAAGGCTGGGTACTGGCCTCCTCCAATCCACTGGTTAGCGGTCTCCTGATACTGCGGGTATTGCGGTGCTCCTCCAATGTACTGCGGTGCTCCACCTGGGAACTGCACTGCACCGCCGGGATACTGAATAGGAGTAGGGTAGGTAGGATACTGAGGATAGACTGCAGGATATTGAGTAACATCGCCCTGGTAGTGAACGGCTCCTCCGTAGGCAGGTGGCTGGTATGGAACTGTACCTCCAACCTGCTGAAGTGGAACAGGTGCCTGAGGCTGAATCTGGCGGTTCTGCTGTTTCTGCGGACACTGGGTGGCTCGATGACCTAGTTGCCCACAGCTGTAACATCCCTGGTTTCCTTGCTTACACTCACCCAAGTGGCGAGTGTTGCACCGGCGACAGAACTGAGCATTAGATTGGCTGGAAGTGCCCTGCTGGCGGAAACGGGATCCACTAGTGAATCTCCCTCCACGGTTGGAGCTGGAGTTCGATCCACCACTGGATGATCCGGAACTGTAGCCTCCACGTTTGAACGTCTGGTTCTTCTTAGGACCAAGGAAAGATTGCCCCTTACCCTTACTCTGGGTGTTAGATTCCTCCTCCTCGTAAATGGTGTCATCAGGAGCATTCTCCGAAGCCTCAACTCGCAATAGCGCCTCGTAGAACTCCTGGTAGGTCTCGCACCGTTCAGCAGCAGCAAGTGATCGGAGCTTCTTACTGGCTCCCTTCCTGAACTGGTGAAGCATCTCAGAGGGGCTGCCGGCAACAACTGGGTTGTATTGAGATAGAGCAGTGAACTTCCGCTGGTACTCGGAAACGGTCATCTTTCCTTGCTTGAGATTCATGAATTCATCTCTCTTCCGGGCCTTGTACTCCGGAGAGAGGTACTTGGTTTCGAACCGATGTTTGAATACGGCCCACAAACCATGCTCATCTTGAGGGAGGTGTCGCCTCTCGAACTTCCACCAGGCTTTGGCTTGATCACGAAGGAAGAGAATAGCAGTTGGGACCCACTGCTCGTCTGGAAAGTCTCCATGCTCCCGCATCGATTTGAAGACGTCCTCCATGTGTTCGAACCAAGATTCCGCTACTTCAGGTGTCTCGGTCCCGTAGAATGATTTCACATCCATTCCCTTCGCAGTCTCCACCGGGTTCTTCCTCGCAGGACGGAAGGCAGCCTGAATGGCTTGAGCGATCGTATTCCCCATTTGGGTGAAGTCAAAGGCAGGTGCGTCGGGTGCGCGACGAGGTGGCATGATGCTGATAGGAGAGAATCAAGAATTATTAGTGAAAAACATCACCTAAGTGTGATGAGGAGTGATACTGCATAACCTAGGGCTCTGATACCAAACTGACACACCCCAACCCGAATGGCCACGTGGACCACGGATCTCAAGGCATGCTGACCGACCACTCCGTAGGAGTGACGAAGTCATGGGAAGATTAATTAAGAAATTAGAAATGAAACATAAAATTAAATCAGAGTTTAACGAAAATACGGAAGTGTAATGTGGGTAGAACCCATTATTACATAGTGTCAGAGCTAGGTGCAGTAAAGGAAATTATTCCCATCCGTAGGATGGATATAGCACACAACAAAAGGAAATTAACATACACTGCAGAAAGAAAATCAGGCTTCCAGCAGCTGCCACCACCGAATCGTCGTCAACTAAAGTCTAAGTCCTGGAGGGGCGAAAAACAAGGGTGAGTGGG